>OX411311.1:76776351-76931351 GCA_948150685.1 Rhaphigaster nebulosa | reverse complement strand
TTTACTTATAACAATTTAATCCGGCCTTAAATTTTCAAATTAAATTTCAATTTACTATAAGATCTCGTTATCTTAACCATGTCTATAAAATCATTATTTGTGACATAAAAATAATAAATTTTAGTTATCCAATTTTTAAAATGAAATAATTAAAGATATATATATATATATATATATATATATATATATATATATATATATATATATATATTAAATATACTTTGCTCCGTAGAAGAATAGTGTTTTCATTGCAAATAATTTAATAAAACCTTCAGATCGCCATAAAAGCAGGTTAGAGTTGACTAATTAGATGAAAGTTGTATTGGGCTAGAACTTGCCCGTAAAATGAGAATCACCTCTATAACAAATACAAGAAACAGTTCATCAACAGCCTAGAGCTACGGTTATAAAACTAACAGCTATGCTGTGTGGAATCGAACCATGGATACTTACGAACTTTTTGTTGCTCTTGAGGTCTACTATCACCTCTTTCACATTTCCAGAGACGTACGTGACATGCTGTATATATATGTATATATATATAGTTCAGCCGCAAAATTTGACTTGTTTGTGTTTTTTTTACCCCAAATCACTAATAACTTCTATACTATACTATTCAGAAACAAACAGACTATGAGGTATGATACCTCACTTGATTTTATTTGAGCAAATTATCTTGCGAATATCCCGCCCACCATTTCGACCACAACAGAGGAGGTTATCTCTCCGAAATTTGGGCGGACTCGGCAGATCTCGATTCCTACTATCAAAACAAAGATATGACCGAAGTTTCATAAATGTACAACTTCCGTTGTTTATTTGGTCCATTTGGGCTTAGTTTTACTGTAGTAATGGTGATTGGAGAGATTTTTATTGAAAATGAAAATTCCATCTTTTTTTTCTCTTTAATATCTCCGTAACCATTGATTTTAACAAAAAAAAAAGTATAGAATCATTTTTATAGAGAATCTTTTTATAGATAATTTTGTATCGAGTAATGTCAACATTAAACCTCATAGTTTTTGAAAAATTCACAAAAAAATGAAAATGAATCAGTTTTCTATCCGTCTTCCACTCTCCTCCTTATCAAACTTCGGCGCGAGAAACTCTGGAAATTTTACCTGTTATTACGGAAAGAGTAATGAACGATTAATAACCAGTTTCAGCCTTTTTTTTTTTGGATGTTCGCGTTAAAACATAATTTTACTGAACTATTATTCGTAACAATGGCCTTAAGAAAGATTTTCTCCAAGATATCCTTAAACCTTCAGTAAATATTACAAGAAAGTTTAAAGGAAGGGTAAGGGTATCACTGTTTTAAAAATGGTTACCATCCGGGGTATACATCGACGTCGTTTTTTGAAAAAAGCATAAGCACCATTCAGCAAACTTAACAGAAAACATATGAAACGGTTTTTCTCCAAATTACAATATATTTTTAAAAAAATTGTATTCTTAATTGTGTACAATATTATTTTATTAAAGTAGCTAAACCTTTATAATTACAATATATTTTCAATGCTTCTGGCACTGGCCAAGTTCAGTGTGACTACTGAGTGTCGTCAATATTTGGTGCTTACGTCATCAATAATCCATTTTTTACCATTTCCAATTTTTTTTTTATGAAGGTTTTTTACGTGTTTTTGTGAGGTTTTTATGGTGTTTAAGACTATAATAAATTGAAACCAAACTTTCGAATTTTCGGCGCTTAAACCTTTTTCAAAATACGAACTCGATTTATACTTTATATATTGCTTTCAGTGTAGACAGAGGATATAAAAACAATAACTGTGGTAATAATGAACGGTGGTTATAATAACAATTAGCAATAGGGCTTTAAGAACTAGTTTAACGATAATGTTTACTCCCCCCTCCCCGGATTGAAACCATTTTTAAAACACTGATACCCTTATTTTCAAATTACTTATAATATTTACTGGAGGTTTCGGAATATCTTGTAGAAGAACTTTCTGCAGGTAATTTTTTCATGTTTATTTATGCAATAATTATATACAACTTATGAGAATAATTAGTGTAAGCTTTATTAATTTTCTTTCTTTATTTTTTATCATCAGTATTATTATTATTTTATTTTTTTTTATAATGTTTATTAATCTTTTTTTTTATTTGATTTAAATAATTTCTTATGTTTGAGATTTATTGTGTATTGAGAAATATGGTTTTTATAATACCTATAATTGGGCTTTGCCTGTTGGTAGTTATTGCATAAATAAATAAATACCCAACAAGAGATCGATTGTTGTTGGGACGTAAATAGCAGGTGGCAAAGTGGAAAATACTACCGGCCTCGGCCATAGGGAGGCCTCGAATTTGTCTTTATAACAAAAAAATACATTATCAGATTATATTATATGTAGTAAACAATTAATAAATAACATGGAATTATTATTAAAATACCGTAAAAAGCTTAGGGATCTCTAAACTTTGCGGCCAGGGACCTCAAAAATCATACCTAAGCCACTGGATTCTTGCATGTATTTGAACTCGGGTCTGTTTTGTTTCTTCAAGACATCTGCAATGATATCAGCTCATTCCATCTCCATTCCGTCCGGTAAATCCCGCATCCTATTGCTCGCGCGTCGTGCCGGCATAGCCTACTCTTCTGAGAAGTATAGGAAATAATTAAAAATCCCGATCGTCATAAAGTTCTGACATTCCTGGTAAGATTTATCAAGGTAAATACAATGATGTAAGCGTGATAGGCGCTATATAGATAAATGATGTCGCTTATTTATTAGTTAAAGGGGTATGTACAATGTAAAATGTACAATACCTCATACCTCCACATATAGTATGTTGTATTGGAGAACTGGAGCACCAGCTCAAAGAATCAACGATGTAACATGCATCCTTCATCGTTAAAACTTCACGTCGCAATTTTGTCTCGCTAAAAATATTGTCTTTACCTATTAGCAGTAAGAAATGAATTTTCTTTTAAGTATTTTGGTAAAATGATTCCAAAACAATTTATATGTTTGCCCTATCTTCATAAATGGCTTCATGAAATTTCGAGTTGGCCGCCATTTTGAATGATCTTCTTGGGTTGACCGATGGCTTTGATGTCAAGTCTCAAAAGAATCGGCCAAATAGTCTCGGAGAAATGCCGCGGACAGCGGACAGAGGGATTTTTTAATTCGATTTTCGGATTCCACCTTACTTAAAACGTAAAACCTCAAATTTTTGGAGAGGAGAGTTCAATTTTTTTTCTCGTTCGTTTATAAAGGTTCATTATTGAAAATAATAAATCAAAATACAAGCTTTGTGAGTGGAAGAAGGTGGAGGGGCCTGATCTAGGGGAGAGAGAGGGAGGGGGAGACAAAGGGAGCACTTGCCCCGTGCGGTAGAATCTAGGGTGTAGACAGAATTTAAAGAAGAGAGAGAGGGCAGACAATTTAACGACATTTTATTTTTAGGTTAAAAACTACAATATTTTCTTCTCTTTTTAATTGTTTTAACCTTAATTAAGTCATTAAAATGAGTTAATAATATGTGATGATATTTATTTAGAAATATATTACCTAAAATCGTCCTCAGCTATCAATCTTTCGTATATATGTAAGAATTAAAGTTATCGCTGTGTTTATTTTATTGCTAGTTCCGGCCCTGAAAGGTGGTATTTACTATATATATATATATATATATATATATATATATATATATATATATATATATATTTTATTTGTATTTTTTAAACTCATATTAAAGCAAAAATTTATACTGAATAAAATGTTTACTACTTATAGGAATAGTATATTTTAGAAAGAACTTAAAAAAAAAATAAACTAAACTTTAATTAGGAGTCGGACCAGAGCTTTTGTTTCTATGTTTATTATTCTGTCTATCAACATAGTAATCATTATGTATAAAAAAACATAATATGCTATGTGTTTATTTTATAATTTAACTAAATAATTGTTATATTATAAAAATACATCCTTAATGTTTTTCTCAACTGTAATTTTGTTTTCATTTTAATGTCTTTTCTTTTTCGTTAGTGTCTTGATTCAATTTTCCTTCCTTAGAACTACAAAAATACAAAATAGGCAGTAATACATCCATACATCTGTTAATAGTGATATATATTCGGGTGAGTAAAAAAAAATGACCGTTTCGGTGTTACAATGAAGTTCATTTTTGTATTACATAAAATTTCTTCTATACTCCTAACTTTCGAAATACAGACCATTATGTTCCACGGTTAGTTACAATCTAGAAGCCAGCTGTTCAATTCCCTGTCGGTGTCACTCTCTGGGTTTCGGCTGGAAAAAGTCTTCTACTCGAATTTTTACCTCCTCCAATGTTTGGAATGTTTTTCTCTTATGAAAGTGAGCCATTGCTCGGAAAAAATAAAAGATAGCCCGAAGGCGTAAGTTCAATGCTACAGGGCGGGTGCGGTAGAAGTTCGATGGCATCCATTTCAGCAAGTTTTTGCTTTGTGTGTCGCGAAGTGTGCGGCTGGACGTTGTCCTGCTGCAGCAAAACATTCTTCCTATTCACCAACACCGAGTATCGCCTCTCTAAAACTTCGTGCATTCGTTGCAGCTGTTCCGAATAAAGCTCGGAATCGGGAGAACGTCTTTCCGGAACAAACTCATAGTGGATAATATTTCAAAATTCAAAAAAACAGCATTTTTACTTCCTTATCCGAAGTAAAGGAAGTATTGTAATCGCGAAAATTTTCGGTTTTTAGATTTTAACGGAAATATCCATTTTGACCATCCCTGAATCCATTTTGACTAGTTTCGTCGTGGCGTCTGTACGTACGTACGTTCGTATTTCGCATAACTCAAAAACGGTTAGCCGTAGAAAGTTGAAATTTTGTATTTAGGATTGTTGTAAAATCTAGTTGTGAACCTCCCTTTTTGGTCACTGCTTAATCACCGGAAGTAGTACTTTACTTGAAGGTCATAATTGATTTCCATCAAAAATTATATTAAAATACTTTGGAAAACTTCTCAAATTTGGTATTTAGAACTTATATATTGATTTAAATACCATACTAGATTTTGGTCTAAATTGGAAAACCGGAAGAGGTACTTTATTTGAAGGTCATATTAGACTTTCATCAAAAATTATATTAAAATATAATGTAAAACATTTAAAATTTAGTAAATAGGACTTTTATATCAATATGAATGTATTTTCTAGATTTTGGTTAAAATGGTGAGCCGAAAAGGGTACTTTACTTGAAGGTCATAATAAACTTACATCAAAAATTATATTAAAATTAAATGGAGAAATCATATGTTTCGGTAATAAAGGTTACCAAAGCGATTTTGTTTATACTCTAATTAAACATTTTTATTACTTATTTTAAGTGTTAATATTGGGCATATAATACTGGTTTTCCTCCCCATTTGTGCGATGAACAAGTCTGCAGCAGGAGAATAAGATATAAGTTAAGTGGGTTCTTCCGCTTAAAATTTAGAAACTGTCGATTTCTAATGCTTTATCTAGTGATATTGACAGTTTTAATGTTGTCACGGAACACGAAGAAATCTCTTGGAAACTAGTTACCTACTGAAAAAAAAACGACATTTAATAACGGAATGAAACCTCCAGAAACAAGAGTATGTGTGTGTGTCAATAGATGGGTGTCCCGACGCCGAATTTCGTTTTTGAGATATTCCAATTTTCGGAAATTAGTAACCAAATTGAGGATCACTTTTTGAGCCAACGATTTATAGTTTAATAGGAGTACAAGAAAGTCATGTGTTGTCCACATCAGATATTTTTTTTCAAATTGGCCTCGCCTTGCAATCGGTAGAGCAAGCTGATCTTGGTCTATCTACTGCCCTGGTGCGTTCGATTGGCGTCAGTATATCCACTTTTCTTGGCAAGTGACATTTCTTTTAATGAAATTTTCGCTACTTGGATTTTAAAGAAGCAAATGTCATGTTCCTAGGCGACGTTCGACTTGCTGCAAGGTGAGCTCATGTGGAACTTCTCTACGTGCTCTCTTCTCTTTACCTAATTGGTGTAATTGACGATTCATACTTGACTGTGACAAACCAAGTTCGAAGGATAGCTGCCGAGTACTTTTGGTGGGATTATCTTCAATAGCGTGTCGTAGAGCCTCGCTATCCAAAACAGATGGTCGCCCTGAGTCCGGCTGCCTTTTCAAGATTAAGGCTTGGTTCCTCTTCAACTTCCCGTATAAAAACGCGTGGTTTCGGCGGTAGAAAATTCCCCTTTTCAGTAATGTCGCAGAATTACTTGAATTTCATACCTCAATATCATTTTGATTGAAAGGATGCCTACCAAGTACTGAGCCTCACAGAGAGACATTATGTTTAGTATATTATCAGGATTAAAAATATACCAAAAATAACAACATTAGACTTAACAGAGATGTAAGAACAAATAAATTTCTTTTTAGTCCATGAAACGGTAATTTTTCACTTACCCCAATAAAATATCAAGATGATTGTACGTCGGCAAATACCCTTGTGTGGATTGCCTGTAAAACAAGTAAATGAATAAATATTAACATAACATATTAAATATAGTTTACTTTCTTTATTCTCATCGTTTTAAAGACTTAATTCAAAATGTTATCTTTTGATTACTTTAGTTATAATTTGATTTATATTATTACCAAAATTATATATTTTAATCATTTAACTAATATAATAATTTATAATAAATAATAGGCTTAACTATGTATATTTCGAAATATTTTATTTTAGTATCTTTTGATATTATGGAATCAATATAATTTTGTAATTTACAACTTTTTAAATTTTAAACTTAAAAATTGTAACATAGAGCGAAAATGGCCCAGGCGGCTGAAAAGTCCAAAACATTTTAAATAAATAAATATTATGGAATCAATGGGGATGTAAGTTTAACTTGAAAGAGGCGACTAATTACAAAAACTGACGGAAAAAAGATGGGTTAATGTCCGAGATGAAACGTTTCATATTTATGAAAAAACCTGTACCACTACAACCCGATAAGGGTTGAAGGATTTATGCAAAAGGGTTTAAAAATATCGAAACATGAATACAAATACAAATTGAGAGGAATATTGTGATTCATAAAATAATAAAATATACCCATTGCGCAATACTTCTTTAAACGTGACCTACTGATTGATGGCCGCCATGTTGGTATGAATTTAGCGTTTTGACGCGTTTGGAGGCAGGAGCTAATTTATTCTTGTAGCTACTCAGTCGTAATGGGTCCCGTCCCAGACCAATGCAGTTCATGTTTCTAATGGTGTTCCTAGCACACAGCTCCTATGAAATACAGTCTAATAGTGCTCTATGATTATCGTTGAATGATTCTAATAATTGAATCGTTGAACGATCGTCGTGGTAGTCGCACCGAGGAAAACGTACCTTAAGAGCCTCCACCAGAGACGATTCGTGAGTTTAATTGGAAGCCTCTTTAATCTTTCAGTTTATTGCTATTTGTAACGAACAGTGATTTAAAGGGCTTCCAAATAGTATTACATTCCTTATTCATTAAAAGGTGTAGTGAATACAACTGAGCGCGTACTCATTCGTCAAGAAACTGAGCAGGTGCTCTGTTCAATGTCAGAATCATTCGATGAATCAATAATCAGTCAATATTTCTGAATCACGTGCTCCAAATACTTCTATTTTTGTTAGTAAAATGATAATTAAAAGTATTGTAAAAAAATACTAAAGAAAATTAGTTTTGAAAGAAAATCGGTCTTAAATAAATAACACATGCCAACAAAAACAATTTTTTTGAATTTTTTTTTAACTTTAATGGTTGATCTTTATAGATTTGTATGTGCTGAATCTAAATCTGGCCTTAGTTTTTTTGTATCACCCATAGTTTTCCAGCAATATGCTTTGTATTATATAGAAACCCCTATACGGTATGCGGGGGAATTAATGAAACACTATGTTACATCATAAGCATGGTTCGTATTTACAGAATCTACGAGGTTTTTGCGTAGAATGTTTTTCTCACCAGGTTTTAAAGACTTCCTCTCAGGCCAGTTCTTTCTGCACCAATGTTGATCCCTAGCCCTACTGTCCCATTCACACAAGAAACCTGAAAATTTGGTAGAATCCCTTGCTGACCAAGGAGCATGCAAGCTATTTTTAAATCACCACCTATCATCCAACCATGAGCAGAATAGCCTATTCGATTTAAGACTGTTTCTAGGTTTTCATAGTTTTCTTTATAATCACAATTCTTAAATTGGGGGTGATACAGCTTTTTTAATATCATATTTGGATTCAGCACCCTAAAAACTATAGGAATAAGGTATTTTCAGTACAAAAGTTTTTTCATCGTTGGCCTGTGTATTAATAGAGTATTTAAGTATTTCATTGTTTAACTTCTCTTCTATTTATTCACATCGAACCCGTGCACCTGCTCAGTGTTTTGAGGAATGAGTACGTGCTCCTTTTTATTTACTTCATCTAGTATCAATAACACGTTGCATTACGTAAGATACGAACTGATAAGTGACCTAAATGTTTAAGTGGGGGAAGAAATAAAAATTTACTGACGAATAACTTCATGAAGTGTCAATGACCCATGTGGCATTGAAGAGAGGCAGTTGCACAACACTCGCCGGCAATGAGCTGCAAGCCAGGGGCCACTAAGCCTACGTATGACGACGCCCTTCAAGTAAAACGTCAGGTCTTGCACAAACCAAAATTTTGACCTAGATCTTGCTCCATGGAGATGTTTCTCAAGAAAGGGGAAGCCCTGGTTTGTTCTCGAAACAGATTTGAAATAAATTAACAACACTTAGCAATGTGGATCAATTAGATTCCACAAGGTCACCAGGTGGTTACGTAATTATTCAATCAGTACATTACTTATTTATTATTTTTATTTACTGCTTATATTTCTCGTTGAAATTACTAAAGATTGAATATCAATTATTAATGCACTGTTGGCACCAACGATTTCGATATTTTTTCAGAATCAATATCATTAACGAACAGTTTAAATTCTACATATAAGTCACCAGGATGTTTTCTCTTACACATGTTTTCCGTAGATCACCTATTACGTCTATTGTTTTGGTATGATATTCGAGGGGATGACATTGCTCCCTAGAATGATAGGGGTCCAACTATTAAAATTGGTGACGTTAGAAATTTTGATTTGTGCCTCTTTCATTCTGGATGTGCCAGAATTATCTTCTTTTTTATGAGGCCTTTAGATACAATTAAATAAACTTAATAGAACTTTATCATATTTCTGCACTTTTTCACTTGCGGTATATAATTACACATTATTTTTATTTATTAATTATGCGTAATTATTATGTTATTTATAAATAAAAATATATCTTAAATAAAACAAATAAATGTTTGTCATCAAAAAAAGACAATATGATATATAACGCCTACATGGAGAGAAGAATTGAGAATCTCAGTATACATGGTATCCCCAAATTAGGATAATCTTGGAAGTTTTGCAGTTAATTTAACACTGAACAAAAACGTTCCTATGAACATGGATCAGCAAATGAATTCCACCAGTTTTCCAGCCAAAAACGTGATAAGAATACGTTTTTCGACACTTTTTATCAATTAATGAAAAAACGACTCAATGCATCAAAAAACCCATCGAAACTAACGTGATATATAACTAGATTTTGCCTCGAATGAGACCAATAGCAGCTTGATAGATCAAACACGCGATCTTTGGTGAATTGTTGGCGTTATGATTTTCAAAACCCAGTTTTATCTTTCAGAACAAATTTGGTTTCGAGTCTGTTGGCTTTAAGAATGTTTTTCATGTTAGCAAAACAACCTAAAACCAACTTTTATTATCACAAAAGTTTTTATTATTTTATTTTTTTTACTGGCAGTCAAAACTGGCCAGGACTTACTTTGTTACTTTATTTTCTATAAACAAAAAAAAAAAAATACATCGTTCAAAGAACTATAAACCTAGATTTTCTGACACCTCGTTCTAAGCATAAGCCAGGCATTGCATGATATGTTACCGATTTATAAACATCACTTGTACCCCTTTTGTCAACATGCCAACGTACTTACTCCATACCGCTATGAAACGGAATCGGATATGTACTCATAAATATTCTTAGCATTCTTTCCTTTGTGATTCTTGAAAGAGTTCTCTATGACTTTTGTTGATTTAAGTCCTGCAGGTTGCCAAGGCAAAAAAAATAATGCAATATTTATCCGTCTGTTGAAAACGAGGAAATTTCTCATTTTTTTTCCTTTTTATATCCAACTCCAACTGATTTAAAACATACATTTATCTTCTGCATTTTTGTAAGTGTTAAGTGGTACCTTCAACCGGAATGAAAATGGCCAAACTTTGGGTTTTTCTGTTGATGTACTCGTATGATTGGACTTAAAAACGCCCTTATGGAATGATGTTTTCCAGTACGGTACTTTTTCAGTTAAATTTCTTAAATTTTTTTCAGTTTTTTTTTGGCCATATGTGCATGTGAGAGAACAAAATATGTCCGTCACCATGGCCATCCATGGTGAGAATGGTGAGTGGCCGCGTTTTCGGTGAGAATCCACGGCTGTTTTATACAAAGTCATCCATTTAAAGAGGGGTGAGTGTAGTCTGAAAGATAAACTTTTAAACTACTAAAAAAATAAATACTGAAACATTTAAAAAATCTAAACACTTTATTTTTATTTTAATGGAATATAAATTACATACAAATAACTAAAAATTTACAAATAATATTTTTAACTTGGAAGATATGGTGACGAGAAACTATCTCATAACCTGGACACATCTATAAAATCAGAACTTACGAAATTACTTTCAGGAGCCTGAACCAAAGATTGAAAAATGTCTTGTGAATGAATTATAGGTTTAATTAGAACGAAAAGGGGTCAGCTAATTGGATAAAGCAAACTAGAAAATTTGGAGGTCTTTAGATTCGTCCTCACTGAGCCCAAGCTATCCGTTTCTCTCTTTTTTCGGTGGAGTTAGCCTTCTCTAGATGCCTTTCTTTTCAATGGAAGATGTTTCCGGATTCCCAGATCGAGACTAGCCACAAATGTATGTGGCCATAGTCTTCCCGCAAATGAATCGAATTTTGACTAATTTTGGAAAATCTGCAAATATTTCTATTCTGCTGACAAAATAATTGAAAAAACTTATCTTTATTTTTGGTTGTTTTAAGCGCCACAACAAACAATAAATCAAACGCTTCAAGGAAATGGCTGCAGCATAAAAAATTTTCAAACAAAAAAAATTACTTCACATCGCAAAATATACTTAATTTTTTTTCTACATAGAAATGCTTGAATAAAATTATCGAAACAGTTTAAACTTTTATACAATTATCTAAGCTCAAACAAACCGCCAGTAAATGAAAAAATTGACCGAAGGTTTTGAGAGTAGTAAGTGTTTTCGTGTTACATTTTTGCATTCGAACCGCTACAGTTTTGCTCAGCACAAGAAGTGTGTTTATTAGATGCATGTAGATGTACGCCTGGTATTTGGTAATTTTTTTTTTTTCATTTTAGATTATGGAATTTATCAATCCATCAGCCAGTGCAAGGAGAAATGTGCTGTTGACTACCAGAATAAAGTTAGTTCCTAACTTAGTTAGAGAAAAAATGTTTCACTCAAGGTAACAACGTAGAATGAATGTCTGTTTATTATGCCATTGGTGCGGCGGGAAATTATTGAATTGGGACCGGACGTAATTGACAGAGGGAGCCGATTGGAGTAATAAACTGCTTTATGGTTTTTCTCCTCGACCACCTGAATCCTAATCAGGAAGCTCTTACCTAATTCATCAATACAGGATTTGTCTCAAAAGAACTCTTGAATCTAATGTACTTGACGCAAGGAAAACAATTTCGTTATCTTTCTTATCCATAATTATTTCCAAACAATTAAGCGTACCAGACAGTATTCGAGTAACAACGGCAAAGTTCGATAGGGCAGATTTTAACGAATCTCAAGATTTCCCGAATTAAAAAAAAAAAATATTAAGGGTTTTGATTTTATTATTTTTAATAATGACTCTTCGTAATCGATCAAGAATTATTTTTTTTAACCCTCTTCCCCTAAAAATGTGAGGTTTTACGTTTCAAGACACGAGGAATCCAAAAATCGATTTTTAAAAATACGTCCTTTCGCCGTCCGCTGCTTTTCTCTGAGAATAATGGGCCGATTTGTTTTTTTATTTGAACCAGGCTGATCTTCCGAACTGGACATTACGATTTGATTCAAAATGGCTGCCAATTAGAGGTTTTAAACACCCATATCTCAGCTATAGTATTTATGAAAATTGAGGATACATATGAAGTGTTTTAAAATCTTTTTCTTTTTTTTTCATTTTTTGTTTTGTGTAATGATTTCGATATACTTAGCTAATAAATAATAATTATTATTAATATACCATTTTGTAATAATTTGTAGCGTTTTTTATTATTGTAATAATTGAAAAGTATACACTCAAAAGGGCACATATTCATAAAATAAATCAAGTATTTTTTCACTTTTTTAATTTCATTTGGATGAACTAAATCAAACCCTCTAATCATTTCCTATCAATACTGAACAAACAAACCCCTTTCTCTCGCAAGATTTAAGTTATGATAATTATTTAACTAGGTAGTCTTTATTTTAGAAGTAGTTCTTTATTTTTTCACATTACTGATTTTTTTTCCAAATTGGATATGTGCTCTTTTGAAAGTAAGCTCCTCAATTATTATTTTCTATCAGTTTGTCTCGTACCAATGTTGTACTTCTTTTCCAGATCGTTTCTTGTTGTTCCTGCATAACCGAAAATTCAGAGGAAGCAATTGTTCTTGTTTTGTTTGTTATTTGCATTAGTTGTATAAAGGGTTCATCAGAAAATCGGAAATTTTTCAAAGAAAATTGGATTGCCTTGAGAACCAAGTATGAGATGCCGCATTAGATAAAAAGGCTAAATGAACCCAGGTATTCGATAGAGACAACACCAAAAACTTTTGCCTACTAAGCTCCTCTCAATTCCATAAAAACTCGATGTCTCAAGATTTTGTTTTTTAAGGTTTTACACATTTAACAGTTATTTTGTTTTTTCATAAAGTTTTCTTTCTTTTTTTTTCTAATAAGACTGAAAATACAAATGTCTGGTCTATTTCTCATCGAAAATGCCAAATTTAGGTAAGACTTATTTGGGCATAAGTACAAATAGATAATCAAAACTATAAACAAGCACTTTTGTCCTTTTTGTTGTAAAATAAGCATATAAGATAGCGTCTCTTACGAAGAATACACAATATCTCATATTGTGCAGCACTTTTCCAAAACAACTTTTTTTAAGTTTTTTGAAAATACTGTTTTAAACACATTTGCGATACAATTTTTTGAAAAATTTCTTAACGTTTCAAAAGACTGTTGGTTATAGAGTTTAAAAAAAAATGTGCGGTAGATGTTACGTTGGAGATCCACAGCGCATTTTTTTCAAAAAGCATCTCATAATAGAGTACTTTCCTATATTATTACTCGTGTTAAAAAACCTCCCCTCGTCATTTTTATTTTAACATAATTAATTAAGCATATTTTCCTCGCTTCATTTTCCAGTTCTATTTAATTAATGCTTTATTTGTTTTACAGTGACTCAGAAGAGTATCTTTGTATTGCTCAAACAATGTAGGTCGAATTGCTTCGAAGAAGCCTTCAAATGGCATGCACCTCCTAGAATACTAATGTTACTATAGTTTCCATAAAGATTCTATCAATGGTCTCATTCTATTGTAAATATCTTCAAAAGCTACAATTTTCAACTGAACGTTATTTTTATTCCTCATTTTCTAAGAAATGGTATTAATAGATTATTCAAACAAAGAGAACAAGAAAATGTGCTCTTATACTAATAGCAGCAATATTATCTAATAGACTTAGTCATATTCATTAGTATGGCATGAAGCTATTCGTCCTTGTATTTGTTTAAAATTAAAAAGAGTTAGTACGGGGTTATTGTTGTTTTGTTTTTTTAGCATATTCTCCCTTATGGACAAATATATCTGTACGTAAAAAGGTAAACTTTCGCTAGTACCATTTTGCTGAATTCAATTTGCATTATTATGGCCATATTTTCCGAGTATACCTCTGAAGTATAGATATTTAAATTTAAAAAAACGCCCATTTTAGGTGTAATTTAATTTTTTTTTTTATCTTTGTCCTATTCTTGTCTATTCTTCAACTTGTTGATTCTTCACTCATCATTAAAAAGGAATATTCTCAACTAAGGCAGGGAATTTTAAATTGATAAATGTTTAAACCCAAGAAAAGTTCATTTTTAATTTTTAAACTGAAGCAATCATCTATAGCAAAATATCTGATGAGGGCAACACATGACTTCCTTGTACGCCTATTTAATTATAAATCCGTGGCTAAAAAAGTGATACTGAATTTGGTTACTAGTTTCCGAAGATTGCAGTAACAACGACACCCAGCGTCCCGTCATCCATCTATTGACACACACACACTCTTGTCACTGCAGGACTCATTTCGTTATTATATGTCGATTTCCTTCAGTAGGTAACTAGTTTCCAAGACATTTCTTCATGACAACAATAAAACTGTCAATATCACTGGATAAAGCATTATAAATGGACAGTTTCGACATTTTAAGCGGAAAAACCCACTTAACTAATATCTTATTCTCATGATGAAAACTTGTTGATCTAACAAATGGGGAGGAAAACTAGTATTTTAGACTCAATTTTAACACTTAAAACAAGTAATAAAAATGATTAATTGGCTTGGAAACCACATTGCGTTTGTAACCTTTATTACCGAAACATATGATTTCTCTTTTAATTTAAATATGATTTTTGATGTAAGCTTATTATGACCTTCAAGTAAAGTACCCTTTTCCGCTCACGATACCAAAATCTAGTAAATACATTTATATCGATATAAAGGTCCTATTTACAAAATTTGAGATGTTTTACATTATATTTTAATATATTTTTTGACGAAAGTCTAATATGACCTTTAAGTAAAGTACCACTTCCGGTTTTCCAATTTAGACCAAAATCTAGTATGTTATTTAAAGCAATATATAAATTATAAATACTAAATTTGAGAAGTTTTGCATAGTATTTTCATATAATTTTTTATGGAAATCAGTTATGATCTTCAAGTAAAGTACCACTTCCGGTGATCAAGCAGTGACCAAAAAGGGAGGTTAACAACTAGATTTTACAGCTATCCTAAATACAAAATTTCAACTTTCTACGGCTAGCAGTTTTTGAGTTATGCGAAATACGAACGTACGAACGTACGTACAGACGCCACGACGAAACTAGTCAAAATGTATTCAGGGATGGTCAAAATGGATATTTCCGTCGAAATCTGAAAACCGAAAATTTTCGCGATTACAATACTTCCTTTACTTCGTACAAGGAAGTAAAAACTGAAATTGTTTTATCAACCAATAAGATTTCTAGCATAGTTTAAGCCATTTTATGATTAAGTCATATACATTAACCAGAATGTTGAGGAGCTTCGGAGATTTGGAAAAACGCACCATCATGTACCTTGGATCAAAACAACGTCCTGTAGCACTGATCAATGACCATAGGTCATGATATAACAATTATTTTATTTTACTCCAGTGTGCCACAAAACAAAAGTGAAAAACAAAGAAGTTCTATTGATCCTGAGTCAATGAAAAAAGCAGTTGAAACTGTTTATGGATCCCTAGATAAGAGAGAATATATAGGAAAAGCTTATAGGATTTTCAACATTATATTTGCCACACTTGAGAATAAAAAAGGGAGTTCCATTAAAAAAATGGATTTTGAGAGTGAATCTGAAAATGAAGACGTGGATTTGGTTTCAGAAAATGAAGTTTATGTAACAGACCACTTGGATGTAATACAACAGGAAATAAATGAAAAGCAAGAAGAAAAAAATTTTGAAAGAGCGACATTTTACTATGTAGAAAAAATTATTTCCAGAGATCATCATAACTTTGAATACTAGATTCTAAAAACGAATTAGAAATGGTAGTAAATTTGTAAAAGATTCGAAAGAAAGATTTGATGTTGCAGAGGAAGAAATTGTGGTAAAACTGGCAATCAAGAATGGAAGTTCGTGATCCAACTTCTTGTACACATGTCTACTAATAAAAATGAGGTTGTACTTTAATGCGATCTACTTTTTTTTTGTAATGAAACAATAAAATTCTGTATAAAAATGTTGTTTTTAATGCATAGCTACCTTGTAGGTACAAGATGTTAATGATCCAAGGTATTCTAGAGCATGATCAATCGTGCCTTATGGCATTATGGCCTTATGGCATACCATTGATCACATATCAACAAAGTATAAATATATTTTTTATTCTATAACTTTTTAATGTTTAATTTGTAGAAATAATGGTGCTATCAGTAGAGACTCTTTCCGTAGTTGTTTCGAAAAAAATGGCTTTTAAAAAAATATAAAAGTAAATTGTGATCCAAGGAACAACAGTTTCCCATATAATAAGGTGCATATTAAAACAGACATTAAGAGTGACATTCTGATTGTGGAAGACACAGCGAGGTAAGGGCTTGGTGTGAGGTACAAGCATTGATATCTACGTAGATCTACAGTAATAACTCCAATCACATTACCATAGTCATACTTATCTAGCTCTTGTATGTAAATGTTCTACTGCCTCTTCCGATTGTGTGTTGGCACGCCTCCCATACCTCTCCCAGGTCACGTTTAAATCGCAGCTATCTTCAGAGACAGAGGGAGAAATGGTGGTCACCATTCATGGAATAGGAAAAGCTGTTATATTAAGAAAAAAAATTCAATTGCAGCTTTATCAATTCCATTCGATTTTTTGGATGTCAAGTAGGTACATATTGGTCTTAATAAAAGATCGGCATTTTGTAAAATATTTTAAGAGCAAGTATAGCAATTTATTTTCAGCGTCTCACAATATCAACAAGGGCAACACGTATAATCCGATAACAAACAAAGGAATTTTATCTTATACTAGGGACGTCCCGTCCCAAGTGCGGTTGTTACTAAGAAAAATACAAAACATAATATGTATTGATTTATGGCTCTTCCGATGATAAAGTTGTCTATATATATTCTATACATTCACTGTCAGATGTTCTTAAATTTTCTGTTCAGACAACTTAGAAATAGACACGGGGCAGGCTATACAGTACTCGCAATACTGAACGGTTGTGAGGGTTTAGTGGATTTAAGCGAAGGAAACGATCATTAAACAGATTTGAAGTTCTAAAAAATTAGTCGAATAATATAAGAAACGGATGAAGGTGGTTAATATTAATATTTTAATTAAACAATTAAAATTGGAATGGTTTAAATAAACATATGTTTATAGAATGTATAAGTGGAATGAAAATTGTAACCTTTATTATCGAATCGTATGATTTCTGTATTTAATTTTAATATACTTTTTGATGTAAGTTTAATGTAACCTTCAAGTAAAGTACCCTTTTCGGCTCACCAATTTTAACCAAAATCTAGTAAATACATTCATATTGATATAAAAGTCCTATTTACCAAATTTGAGAGGTTTTACATTATATTTTAATATAATTTTTTATGAGTCTAATATGACCTTCAAGTAAAGTACCACTTTTGGTCTGCCAATGTTAACCAAAATTTATTATATTATTTATATTAATATTTAAGTCTTATATACCTAATTTGAGAAGTTTTGCATTATATTTAATATAATTTTTTATTAAAATCAATAATGACCTCAAGTAATCAATAATAACCACTTCTGATAATCATGTAGTGACCCAAAAGGGAGGTCCACAACCAGAATTTTCAGCAATCCTGAATAAAAAATTTGAACTTTCTACGGCTAACCGTTTTCGAGTTATGCGAGATACGCACGTACGTATGAACGTACGTATAGCCATCACGATGAAACTAGTCAAAATGGATTCAGAGATAGTCAAAATGAATTTTTTCGATGAAATTTGAAAACCGAAAATTTTCGCGATCACAGTACTTCCTTTAATTCGTACAAGGAAGTAAAAAACAAAAACATATATACATTTGCAACCATTCAACCTTTCATGAACCTTGCTCTTCATTGGATGCCACCTGCAAGTGGTGGTGGATGATTCCGAAGTTCTCGCGGAACTTTTACTTAGGAAAGGGTTACACTTATCATAAATTTCTTTCTTTTTCCTATCCACCCTACTTGCCGGGTCAGATCATTACTTTCGTTTGTTACAGTAGGAACCGGAATGATTGATGACTTACCTGTCTATGGGAAAGCTACGATGTCAGCAAATCGCTTGGATCCATCCGTATCTATGGAGTAGACCTCGTCAAAGTAGGCAATATCTCTCTCTCTCAGGAGCTTCATCAATTCATACTTCACTTTGTGGTGACGACGTGTTATTATGAAGGAGTTGTTGGAGAATTTTCTCAGCACATGTGCTGGTGTTTCAGGCTCTCAGTTGCATTACCGACAGAGGTACCCAATTTCTCTAACGTGTCCGCTGACACCTAGAACTCTACGGACGATAAATGCATAATTGATGTTCAATCTTCAATTGATTCATTCAGCAATCTCAGCGGAATGATCAAACGTAGATTGGAACATTGCATCCGACATATTTGACAGTCGCTGGACAATGGGTCAGTGTTGCAGATGAGCCTCCCATTGGAAGCGGATCAAGCCTAATCCTCCATATCTCCTCGGAGGCTACAACATCGCCATGGAGGTGTTCGCAGGGAGTCCAGTAATGGCTTTTACACTCCTGCGAATGATATTGTCTAAACTTCCCAAGATATTGGATGAACGGAGAGCAGGTACAGTCTCTTTCACATGCTGAATTTTAATTTAATTTTTAATCTCACTGCAATAGTCGGTATAAACTAGCATTTCTCCATGTACTCTGTATTCTATGGTAAGCGCGGTGATATTATAAGTATTTTAAATTGTAGGATTTGAGATATATTTTTGAAAATCAAAATCAAAGAACTTATTTTCCTGTACCTCAGATATTTTATTCGCTCTTCAAATTGTCCCACCCCTCAAAAACTGGCGCTCTGGACAAAAGTTCATTTGCCCGTCTGTAAATCGAGACTAACTACGAAAGACATAGAGCTCCAGAAGCTCGTCTTTGTTGTTTAAGACTTTGTAGATTTAAAATCGAGTTATTTTACTTTATCTTTGTGTTCAGTGTCGAACTCGGAGTCACTTCTGCTTTATATGGCATGCTTCAGGGTCAGAAGATCCAACAATTTCTCAATGCCACTGGAGAAAGGACACCGAACATAGTTTATCTGAAAGCTCTCCGGTAAAACCACCCCTAAAAACCTTTTGCTTATGAATTTTTAAAATAATAAAAAATCAAATAACGGTCATATCAGTGATAAATGTATGCAATTTAACTCTTTTTTTTAGTTTAATTTTGTATTATTTTTTTTTACATTTATTTATATATATTTAGAAATATTGTTAATTGCGTGTATCTCAGCAATGTTGTTAATGTGTTACTTTAATAAACATCGTATTGTGAGTTGGTACGATATAAATATACGCACCCATTACAGGGTAACTGTTATGAGGAAAGGAAAAAAGGATAAAAGTGCTCTTGGTGTTTCTCCCGTACCTTATCATCCCGTTATGAAGGACTGGTACCCAGCTAGTATTATTATTATTGCTGGACTTTGGTATATTTCAGAACATTTTATGTAAGGACGAGCTTAGTTTAGTCCTATTTTTTTTATTTTTAGAATGAGAAACATCTTGTAAATACATATCATTATTATTATTTGCATCGTATAAATACAAATTGACAATATTTATAATTATTTTATGAAGACGCAGAATAGCTACTGCACTTTCTGATCTGATCCCTAAGCGCAGCACGAGCTTCTTCCACCATCCTCACGAAGATCCGGGCGTCTTCTTCCTTCTCCTGACGTAATCTTTCCAATCTCGACTCCAGAGCAAGACATTTTTCTTTCAATAATGCGCAACTGGAAATACAAAGTACATTATTTAATTATTATAATGAAAGGAATACTTTCTTGGTAATAAAAAAAAGTAAACAAACTTATAATGCATTAATTAGTTAGTAGCATAATAGAATAATCTACATTCATAATATATTAGTCAGAGTAATAAGCAATTATATAAAGTGAGCCAAAACAAGAAAAAAGGTGCGCATGTCTTGGAAAATATGTGTAAACAACTTTGGCCCAGCTATGACATAATCTGAAAATTAGCATGAAAAAATGTATCCTTTGACATCAAGTTGTGTACCAGGATTCGATTAAAACTTTTAGAGATAGAGTATTTTTAAATAAGAAAATAAGAGCATTAAAAGAAAAACATTTTTGATAGGCTAAGTTCCTATGTCTCGATGCAGCCCAAATCGTGTGCTGATTTCTCCTTTAAAATATTATTAGTATTTTTTAGTTTTTCAAGAATTGGTGATCATGAACATCCACATGATATAATATGAAAGAGCAATAAAAAATCGAGAATACAGAAAATATTGAAAAGTATATTTTTAGTATTTTGAGCTTAAATTTAATACAATACTTTTTCAGCATTTTGAGCTTAAATTGTTTTAACATTCACGCGATCTCACTAAATAACTTGAACAATTAAACTTAAAAATCGCTTGAGCCGTTCGCTGAAAAAATCGTTACATACCTACAAAGGGAGAGGCTAAAACACATTTAACACAATATTTTTTCAATATTTTAAGCTTAAATTGTTTTAAAACATTCGCGGAATCTCATTAAATAATTTGAGCAATCAAACTTAAAAATCGGTTAAGCCATTTGCTCAAAAAATACCTGCACGCCTTGATCAGGATTCGATGAAAACTTTTAGAAATTGAGCTAGTCAGTCATGATAATTGCAGTAGTTAAGTTTACAGTATGCAATTTTAAATCTTGTTTCAAATTTTGTTTCAAAAAAAGCCAATAGTTCACCAAATTCCTATATATTATTTTCACCTTTCGACCATCATGGGCCATTCTCAAGTCATATAACGCACTGTATTATCTTGTTTGCATGAAACACATCTATTGTTTGCCTTCTTCTATTTTCAATATTGTTTGGCCAATGATTTACTCATTTCGTCCTATTTGATTCGCTATTGAAGCGTGCTTCTAAATATTTTTAAAAAAATGTATCGTTTTCTAATCAAAGTGCTGCCATGGATACGAAATGATTAAATAAATAATATTAGGAATAGTACTTTTAAGAAATGAAAAATCCAATTTAGTCTCTAATCAATAACAAATATTGATTTTCTACATACCTAAGAATATTCTAAAAAGTATACTCTCTTGTCATTAGTCAGTTGTTAATTTGTTAAGACTTATCTCACTTGGAACTGTTAAGGGAAGAACATATAACAACTTAATAGTTGAAACGAAAGAGTTATTGAGCGGCTCGGCACCGACATAAAAAAAAATAAAAATTATTGTACCGTTTAGGTTGATTTAGAATAGTTAATTATGCTACTTTATAATATACTTTTGTAAGAAAAATTATAAATTTCTTTAGTGTTTCTTGTGTACCGTTTTGAAATTTTTTTTTTTAGGTTTTTACTTTAATTTTTTTATATTCATTCGGATTAAGTATGACGTACTAAATTATGTTTTTTTTTTATTTTGTACTTTTCTAATGATCTGATTTTTTTTTTTTTTTTTTATTGTCCTAATCTAACAAGAGAACCACTTACATAATTCCAAAATAAATTGGTAGGTACATAATAAATTTAGACAGTACTTTTTTTTAAAATAAATGAATTCTAATTTTCTGAATTTTATTTTGTAAATTGTGTAGATAACCAATTTTGTAACACGTTTGTTCTGCTGTTTCCTATTTATTAAATCTATAGTTACTATGTTATATCATAAAATACTGGTACTGGATAATGCTTATCGAGGCGTGAAGGACCGCAGCACGTGCCACCTACAATTCATAAAAAAACTCAACAGAACAACGATAGGTCTATTATATCTAAATATAATTACGTTTAATAATATTCAAATAAATAAATAAAATATCATGGACTATTATTATTATTAGTTATTTCTTAAGTCGTCCTACTATGCGTCCGAGGATTCAAATATGTAAAATTGGGTTTTTGGGTATTAATGTTTTTATCAAATAATACCAAGTTGATTTTTAAAGTTCTCAAAGAAAATCGTAGCTCTTTTAATGTAAAGCATTTGTTCGACAAGAATAATGGATCAAGACAGTCAACCTTTTGCTAGCCGGTGTCCGGGATGTATTTCATCTGCGTTCAGAACGTTTAAACTTTGAAGAGAGGGAGGTGGGGGCGGTTTGTTTTATTTTATTATCTTTTTTATTATTTACAAATGATAGACACCTAGAAAGAGATATACAAATAATAAAATGACTAATCCCTCAAGACCCGATGCCTCAAAATTTAGTTCACAATAAATCATACTTACTGGTCTTTCATGTTCTCTAATTCAAATTTGCTGAGGGAATCCGGACGTGCTGTGGGCCTTCTGTAATTCCTTCCGACCCGCTCCAACTCCAGTTTGTTAACTTTGGATTCCAATTTTGCAGACTTTTGTTTTTCCACTCGCAACTGATCCTACAAGTATAAGAAATGAACTTCATTTATAGAACGTATTAGTCACCTCGAAAATTAAGACGAACCAATATTTAAACATTTACAAACTATGATTGCTGTGCCATTACTTTTCTTCCACTTGTTCTGAAGACTAAAATGAAAAAATATCAACAGAATGCTGAGTTATCGCCTGTATTAAATAATAGTGACCCAGCATTCTGATAAAATAAAATAAAGGTCGCAAAAGTCTGTACCAACCGCTCGGTGCTACGGGATAGTATAAAGGCCATTCTCCCAAAAAAGCAGATTTCGAGCAAAGTTTATCAAATTTTTTTTTCAATATATGACTATCAGACATACCTGAATTGGGAATATATACAAATTAATATTTATTTCTATAATATTTTTTTTATAATAAGTTTTCATGGGGTAGGAGACATCTAAATGGTCAGCAATTGCTGTAGGTGATGAGCAGACACGCGTCGAATATTGGGTTGAAATTGGTGTTTTGGTCATTTAAAAACTATAATGCTAAAGGAATTACAGAAAACGAAAAGTTTTCAAAAAGTTATATGTATGTTTTTATAGTATGTTTTCATTTCTGGAATTTTGAAAACCAGCATTGAAAGGGAACTGGGCACCATAGGACTGGGAGTTCAAATAGAATATTCATTTTAAAATGCTGGGATAACAGATGAAATTTTGGCATTGTTACAGCTACATATTCACTTTATGGCTAATTGGTCAAAAGAAGAAATTAAAAAAAATTCTCACTTACGATGAAGATAATCGTCCCAGAGAACTGGAACCTCAAAAAAACACGGAAACTACCAATTGGAAAATATTAAGGTAAGGTCGGTGTTGCCACGAGTAACAAAAATTTCGCTCTTTTATTTCTATAATTGGCTGAATGCAGAAGGTCCCAAATCATTTTAGCTGCCGCTCTTCCAGGATATCGCACACTGATCTCACAAACCGAATCCTCACGAATCCTGTCATTTCTGACATAATCCCTCCTGTTCTTACCAACTATTCTTCGGAGGAATCTCATTTCAGCCGCTGTGTAATCATGCTTACATGCTTATCGGGGGTTGGTCATAGCTTTCCGATCCATACAGGAGCACTGGGAGGAACGCCGATTTAAATGCCTAATTTTGGTCTCTCTGTTTACTTCCAGCTTGCTTATGAATGTTTATGATTTCTGGTTGTAGATTCTCAAGAGATAGGCCTTCATCATCCGATTTAGAACCTTCTCGTCTATTTTACATATTTGCTTATAATTGATCCTAGATACGTAAACGTATTAGTTAGCCATCACATAAATTCCTAGGCTTCACACAATCCCTTCTAACGCACATAACCTCGCTTTTAAACGGATTTATTTGCAACCCTCTTAGCTGCAATTCTTCTTGTCATTCGATCAATGATGACTGGAGAGCTTCATGGGAGTCAGAAATTAGGACTATATCATCAACATATATCATTACCGCTAAAAAGTAGAGGACTACAGCTATCCTTCTCCTTTACTCCTTTATAAAAGTATAAAGGTTTTGATGTTGGCCCTTTGAGTCTTACAATACCCTTTGGGTCTTGATATGCGGATTTAATAGCACTCACCAGGTTTGCTGGCATCCTTTTTCTAATTAGTGCGTCTCATATCTCCTATCTCAGAATTGACTCGAAAGCGGCCCTCAGATCAAGAAATGCCAACGGTCTTAAGAACTGCCCTTGCAACGGTCTTATACTTTGTACACAATCATCCGGAGGGAGAAAATGTGTTCCTGGGTCCAGGTCTAACTATGAAACTGTAAGCATCAACGCCTTAGATAAAAGAACTGTCTTAGATCAGATTACTTACCTTATCGTAGAGAAACCGTGTCAAGGATGAAATTATTCTTGGCCGAATTCAATTATTTTTTTAAAGATATTATAAAAAAAAACTACTGTAGGAAAAACTTGGTTGGGGACGCGGCCAATGAAGAAAAACACAAATAAGAAAAAACTAATTTTATTGTGTGCCGACGTATCGGTCTAGGTTGTAGGTCACCATCAGGGCTAAGACAAACAAGATAATAACGGTGGCAGTACGAATAACAGTAATAAAATATGATAACAACTAGTAAATATAAGACTAGTATGGCAAAAAAAATATAAGTATAAAGAAAAAAAATTAATTTATTACATAAATAATGAGAATTAAGATAATGCGAAAATAGAGAAAGAAAGATTATGAAGTGTATGAAAAATATGAAACATTACTTACATTATTATAATTATCTTGATATATTTTGCACACTCCTAAATCTAAAGATATATCCAGATTCATAGTATTTATACGTAATAGTATTCACACAAATAGATACTATAATTAGTAGTTTTCGTGTATTTTCTATTATCTTTCATATAATTCATAATCATTCTTTCTCTATTTTCACATTATTTTAAGTCTCATTTACGTTATAAATTAACATATTGTTTCTTTATATTTTTTTTTACCATACTAGTCTTATATTACTCATTGTTATCTTGTTTTTCTTAGCCCTGATGATGGCCTAAAACTTAGACCGAATCGGCATACTATTACGTGATTGTTTTCTTATTTGTGAGTTTCTTCATTGATTGCACACCCAACCAAGTTTTTTTCATACAATTATTTCTATGATTTTGTTACTTCCACCATTGCAAAAAAACTACATTTGTCCAATTTTTTTTTTGGACTCTATAGGTAAGAATACTCTGCAGCTTAGCATGGCCATTTAAACTTCACGCGAGCTAATACCATTCCTAAGAGGTATTTTAAAGTTAAAACCGAAAATCAGATATTTTAAATATTTTCCAAATAATTTAAGAGCTCTTAAAAATTATTCCGTTAATGTTTGTAAAGTAGAATGAAATGTTTAAAATAAAAATTTTAATTTTGAGTCATTCCTGTCCAAGATAATATTATTTTCTAAGGGAGCATCACTGATTTGAGTTCAACATTTCAATTGTGAAGTGGGGAAAAACGAAGACGTAAATTCGAGATGTTTAACATGCAAAATGGATCATTATCCCTCTCTTTTCATGGAAATTTCGGGGTGCGCCAACCTGTCCTCTCCCCCATTTTCGTAAAGACGTCAATCTACACATCAATTGTGATTATTGTTACACTTGATTTGTTTTTCTCTACATTAATAGTCATTAGTAGTAGTCTCTACATTAGTAATAGTCTCTACATTATTAGTCATTTTAGGGGATTAAAACAAACAAAAGACACTTTAAACTTAGGAATTAAAAAACATTAGCAATGCTAGCGAAGGCACAATTTATTTCCTTGCATCTACATTTTGATTCAGTCACTCCATTTTGAGCTATACTACTGTTCAATATTTTGAAAATCATCCAAACTTTCTTTTAAAAGATTATAAATGATTATGATCTGATTATTTCACGTTGACTTCTACTAGCTTGTATTCTTGTATGATGCGCGAATCGCCCAGTACGTTTACACTTAAACCAACCATTCACGGTCCTACATGTAGGACTACTTTGTAACACTAGATATCGGACCACCGTAGGGTTGTGAATGGGGTACAAGACTACAAAGAGCGTGTCGGATGTTTGTAGGCTTCTCCAATCGTCCTACAAGCATTCCACCCTAATAACATCCTACCGCATTGGATCGTGAGTAGGGTAGGATTGTCGTCTTACAAACTCCACTTGTTTATTAGTACGTCATTATTTCCCCATTAATTGATATCAATATTTTTTACTATTAGTCAAGAACTATCAGATTGAAGTTTTTGTTTATTTAATGTTCACCTCTAATTTATCTTGTTTTGTGTTGTTTTAAGTCTGCTTGTAATCTTTAATTTGACACGTTCTTTCAACTAGTATAACTAATTTAAGTAATATGAAAATGTGTAAACCTTCTAAATAAAATATCTGATGTGGACAACACGACTTCCTTGTACGCCTATTAAACTATATATCGGTGGCTCAAAAAGTGATCCTGAATTTGATTACTAGTTTCCGAAGATTGCAATATCTCAAAAACGATGCTCCAAATTCCATTAATTTCGTTGAAAAAGTTTGCGTTTTTAATTATGAATAGGAAAAATACTTTTACAAAATAAAACTATTACAAATGAGGCGACTATTAATAAAAAGGGACAATTCCAAATTTTAAAATTTTGCACAAAAAGAGACTAAAAAGTTTGCCAATGATAGGTTAAATTGTTTTGTGTTTTGCAGTTTAAACTAGCTTCTAGTGAATATCCATTTTAACCGTCGGAATGGAGTTTTTTTATTAGTAGACACCTCCATGTGATGTAATTATGTGTCTATAGCTGATGAGAGTACCTTCAGCACACTTTTCAGAGACAAAACGAGTGTGCTATCTTTAACACGTCTTTATAATTTATCGTAAATGAGTAAATTTTAAAATATTTATGACACAAGCCATCATGTGTTAACTTTCAATGAAACAAAATATTTTGAATCTATAGAATAAAATAACAATAGAAACACATGACACATAAATTAGGTTATAAATTAATTTCAATGATATTTTCGTCAATATTAATAGCCATTAAAAATAAACTTTGTATTAAAATAGTAGGAAAGTTTAAGAGTGGATTAAATCATCATTTACTTCAATAAAATATCATTTATTTAAAAAAATGAAAGAGGAAAGTGGTCAATTGAAAAATTGGATTTCGAATTTCGAAAAAAGTCGTCTGATCACCAGTGCACCATCCTTTGGTAAAAGAACCAAAACAGTGAGGAATAACATTGGAGTAGTTGAGTCTCTGGCAGCATTAAGTCTTGGCGACGGAACGCAGACGGGAGGATCTACATTTGCATCAATCAAACAAAAACCAGCTACCCAGGCCAAAAAGCCTGCACAGTCAAAAAAAAGGTTTATTAAAGTACCCAACCAATGTATAAAGAAATTTAACGTTGACGACTTTAGTACTAACAATTATAAGGCTATTGAAGCCGTTATAAATGATATTTTGACCACAAGAAAGAATAAATCTTCAGCAAAGAAGTCGAAGGCGAAAACAGACGTAAGACTTAAAACCCTTGATGGTACAGGAATAGCTTCAGAAGCGCATGGGATCAGTAACGAGACAGAGGATAATAAGAAAAGAAAGAATATCAAACCTAAGAGTGCACAACCAAGAAGCTATAGATACTACTACAAGCAAGGTGTTCCCGAAGATAAAAACCAATTTCATACGAATATTGTTCCGAAAAGACTCAGTGATTTAAACCGAATCTATGAAGAGGCAACAAAAAGTATACAGAATCTAAACGGTAAGAAAACTGTGTCAAGGAGAAAGGTAGCAGCTGATAAAGTAATTAATAATATCGAAAAACAATAAAAATGGCAAAAACAAAGATTGCTGAACATTAACGAAGATTGGTCTTACTAGTCGGGCATTAATGTTGGTGATTCTAAAAAGTAATGTACGTCACTAGGACATTAAAAACTAACTGCACTCAGCATTTGTTTAGTTTATTCTATTTGATTAACAGATCTTGCCAATAAGAATTATTTTTATTTTAATAACATTGTGCAGTGGACTTGAGAAGGCAGGACTGCTAGCCTAGCCAACTTCACCGACCGACTGTCGTATGACGGTATCTAGGGTTACTACTACCACTGGTACCCAATGCTACCTGCCCTCAAACTGTAACAACAGCCCTCTGACTTGATTGCCTTAGATGACGCAAATCTCATAACAGCCAAACTCTACTTAATTAAATATTGATGTTAGACATAATTACCTATAACCCCGAGAAATTCGAAACATTTCGATAACCGTGTCCGATTTTCCGGATATTACATTTGCATTGTGATACTTGAGTAAAAAGATAATTCTAAGCACGCATCTTAATTGTATTTCCTCTAATAGCCTCTACTTATTTTAGTTTTCCAATATCTATGACTCATGTGCAATCATTCTGAAAACTATACACTAAAAATTTAATGAAATTCGAAGTATGTGTATTGAATATTATTTTTTAATTTTATTGAACTTATGTAATAAACACGGTCGACGGCTTCAACGAATGTTCTGAATCACCTTAGAAGAAGGATAATAAACATTTCGGATAGAGAATACTACCTCGGAGCAGGAAAAGAGTATTGAGTAGCCATAGACCTGTCAGAGCTATGGAGGATTATCCCCACCTTGCACAGGGCTACAAGATTGAGAAGTCAAGGGTCGAGGAGGTAAAGCGTCTTTTAAATAGCTCACTGAGAAGGCCGCTTAAACCACATCTGTCGTTTTCTGTGCAGGTAAATCACTACATTTCTCCAAGGCCGGGAGTGGCTAACCAAGATTTCCTAAACTCCGGCAGGTAAGTATGTGGCAGTGAAGTGTTCATCTCATTGATTAAATAATTAATTAATAATTTGACACATGATGAGAGAGAATGTAACTGTCCTGGCTGAGGTTGGACGTACTGAGATCATGTGCAATCATGATATTAATCACGTCAACGCATAATAAAAGAGACTCCCTGTTGATTCGCGAGAGAAAATTATGTAAGAGCCAGAAAAATTCTTGAATTGTGGACCCTTGAAGAAAACAGCTCCCAGGCCATACTGGTCCCTACGAAATATATCAAGGTGATAGTCCGTAAAGTGTCCCACTCATAATCGGACAAAGAGTTACAGAAGTTCAGCCTGGGGTACACCCAACCTTTTTAAAGTGGGTACCCTTAATTGGAGAAAAACCTGGTGGTTGAGCTTGATATTGGCCAAATGATCTTGCCCAACCGCTGGCCTAGAAACAGTACTTCCTTACCAAGTCCTGAACCCAAGAGCATTCATGGATTGTAGTGGTACTTTCTTTTTTTTTTTTTTTAATGAGTCCGCAACTAAGATCGAATCCCACAACTACGTACTTTTAGGTTTAAATCCTTGAAAAGTATTCTTGGTGATATTTGCCATACACCGATGATATTCTATTCAATGGCTAAGAATTGACCGAGGAGAAAGTGGGTGGTGCAAGTTCACTCAAGTACATATTTCGCTATCCAGGAGGATCCCACAATCAATGATGCAGATCGCAGACGTTCGCCAACTGCAGGGACACCCCTCGCTACCACCCGTGCCAGAGATATAAATAAGACCACCTTCCCTGATAATGTTATGTAAAAGGTGGATGGAATACCTATATGGACAAGGAAGGACTGCCCTAATAAAATGATGAAAGGAGGTTTGAACTATACCAATTAGATTCGTGAAAAGATCCGCCAGATAGGAGTCAGGTGTTTCACAATGCATCTAAGGAAAGCCTAAGTCTAATGAAATATGAATAAGATTAATATCTTTAGGTCAATATGGGCCAGAGAATTGTGATGGATGAACTGAGATTATATTGCACATACTTTATAATAACATTATAACGGGATATAACAAGGTCAAGGGATTTGGCTTCACGTCGAGGTGATAGAACTGGGTAGTGGAGAATGTAGGCTTAGAACTGTTATAGTGATCGACAACCCAAACCTTGACAAGATGGGTCTGAGGCAGTTAATCTAGGCGGAAAGTGTTACATCAGTTGTTACCTAACGGGAGTGACGTTTATCCGCTATGGAGGAGGTTACCATTAGCTGTTTGTACACAAAAAACTTCAAGATCACGGTTTCAAGATCTTATAAACTTAACAAATGGAACTAAAAATCGGATATTGTATGGCTAGAAATCAATTTGTGATCAACGAACCCTCAAACATCCCTACGTTCACTGGACCTGAGGAACTGGTTCGGGTAAACGCCAATGGATCCGCAAATCTGATACGAGCTCCAACCATAATGTAATGGCATTTAATCTAGTGGCAAAAATGGAATGTACCCACTACGGCGGTAAGACTTTGTTATCACGAAGGAGTGATTGGAGAGAGCTTTTTGGTGTATGTTATCAGAAGATGAAGAGTGACTAGTGGCGGAGGACATCAATGACCGGAAGTGTAGAATTAAGATCATCAGAGATTTTCTACCAACGGCGGAAGGCGATTACCCGAACTATCTCCGTGGTCTATGAATGTATTGCAACCTGTAGGCTTTTCGTACATCGTAATATTTCGTAGGTCGTAATAGAAGTGCATGCCCGACGAGACGAGTACAAGTCAAAGGCAAGGGTTCACCGCAATAAAGTATTATATGTTCCCGAAAGCAGACGTTATGGGACTAAATCGTCGTTTAAGAGTCAATTGAAGACCTTCTGGGGTTCCCCAAAAGGGTGGTCCTGGGAAAGTGTATTCCACTCCAGACAATGATGTCCCTCAAGCATAATAATGCTCAGGCAATCAACTTCGAAAAGGTCGTCAACATTTTTTTAAAAGCAACATAAACTAAGAATAGCCGTCCCAAACCAATGAAGAAGGAGCCTTAGTAAAATGGGCCAACTTAGTAGCAGAGTGGTGCGAGAGGAAAGGAAAAGGTTGCCAATCTCTTTATATACAGTAAACCTCGCACTATAAAGCAACACTTCTGCTAAACAAGACGGTGCACGACTTAATGGTAGCAAGTACCTCTTAGCCTCCTTCCACAAAAAAGAGATTGAAAGTACACTTTCAAGAGACAATGCTCAGTAGGCCTACTGGTGAGTCTCAGAAGTGAGATTGCGGAAGGCCCGAGCAGATGGAAGAAAATTATATGAATCATTGGGTACTTCTGATAGAGTGCCATTGAATAATATCACACCCATCTTTTCAGCACTTCCATCTTTTGATTTAGAAGATGGTCTTTAACGGCTTTGCTCACTCAATGTAGAAGTAATACTGTTTCAATTCTGGCCTCAGAGTGTTGACTTTTGGTGTTCTCCATCAATATCAACACAGAATATTCTAATTATTTTTGTTCCTGTAAATACTTATCATAGTGTAAGCTAAATTTTATGATTTAGAAGTAATCTTAAGAAAGACTTACTTGAGATTTATCGAGAGTTTTTCTTTCTTCATCTAATCTTTTATTTAGAACAGTTATAAGTTCCATTAATCTTAATCTTTCAACTTCTATTGACTGGCTGTAGGAAGGACAGGTATTCGACTAAAAAATTAATTTAAATTAACTGAAGTGGTTGGCATGAGCACTAATGATTTGTTAAGGCAGATTTTATAACCAAAAGGAAACTTTTGAAATCCTCAGGAAGTAATGTTAACAAAAATGACATGCTTAATGATTGCAGATGAAGGCAAGGTGACCTTTTACTCCAAACTTTTGATAAGGCACTTTTTAGCAGTTTAAAACATCTATTAGTAAGGAAAAAAATAGTGTATATGCTAACTTCCAAAAATCCTTTGGAAATATAAAGTGTAACTGAATAATAGTAATATATAGGGCTAGGATTTTTATTTAAATACACATTGTTATTTTACCAAGATACAACCAGGTATCAACTCACTGTTTATGTTTTGGCACATTTGGGATCAATGTAAACAATTTTAAATTTGCCTATATTTACAAATTTCATGTATTGTTACAATTTCGCTCCATATTTGTTATTTTTATTTACATCTGAACAATAAGGATGGGTATGAAATAAAAATAAGAAAATTCTAAAATATCAGCTGGCATTCAAAAGTGGTTAGCAGAATTCATTAGAATTGGTCGTACTTTTCTCTATTATCAGTTTTAAGTTTCCTCCTCCTTTAATTTCTACTCAGAGCGAAGTTGTTTTGGTACACTCAGATTCTTCTTCAAAGCCATTTTTCCTAAATTGCCATGAGTTGGAAAATGCAATCATGCGGTTTTTTAACGGCTCCGTGAATCTTCTTGGTCCAAAATATGATAACTGAAAAAGTATTCTTGTTTTTGTCAGGCGGCGCTCCATACATGATTAATGCACGAAAGTCCATTAACCTAAAATGTTTCATGTCATATGTCGTGCACGCGTTCCATCGTGTTTCTGAAGTTGTTCGGTCTGAATTCTTCTGAATTACGCAGTTTTGTTTATGTCATCTGTTAAATAGTTTTTTTTTTTTTAAAGCTCCAAACTGAGCGCAAATTTTCAAGAAAAATTGTCCTGAACTATCCTTACCTCCTTAGCTAGTAGCCACGACATGCGCAACTTGATTGGAGGCTACTGAGTAGAAAATATAATAAGAACTTTGACGAAATAGAGAATATTGTTTCAAAGATAGATGGTGATTTAGCCGCAGCCATATCTCAAGTTCAGAAATTGTAAAATCCGATTTAGAAAAATAATCTGACTTTCATCATCAACGGTTGCGCTTTCATCGCACTCACTATCACGCAGGTTGAACTACAGATCGTGCCTCTATTAAGAAAATAGAGCTTATTAATCAAGCTATTCTAAAAATGGAAGACGCCTCAGAGGTAATAGGAAACAGAATCTGGAAGAAACTGCAATTTCTTAACAGCCCAGGTTAAGCATGTCTTTTTAACAAATTCCCAACGTCATTAGTGGAAATGAGATGGCAGCGAAACTCAATTGAGTTGAATCCTTTTGAAACAGAAACTTTCAGGAACTCTTCAGTTACTTCGTAGTAACTAGACCTGAGCGTTCTTTTAACAGATGTATGTCGGTACTAAGGCCCGATCGACATATTTTACATTCGAAAATTTAAAAATGCATTTATTTTTTAACTGTTTTCCTGATACTGAGTAGACTGTTTTTTGAAATGTATAAATTAAATTATTTTATTATATTCATGTTTTCTATACGTATTCACATATTCTTTACAAAATTGTTATAAAATTAATGCATATGTCTGTACATATTTGGTATTTTTAATTAAATGAAAATCCTAATCCTAATAATATATTGTACATAGCGAATATGCTAACTTTCATAAATCCTTTGAAAATAGAAAGTGTATATGAGAATATCGACGTCGTTTTTTGAAAACAGCTTGAGCGCCAAAAATTCGAAATTTAGGTTCAATTTATTATGGGTCTTAAACACCATCTCTATCGATTCCCGCTCACGATATATCTAAAAACAAAATTGGAAATGGTCTAAAAATGGACTATTGATGACGTAAGCACCAAATACTGACGACTCACTCTCAGTCTTGACCAGTGCTAGAAGTCTGAAAAATATATTGTAGTTATAAAACTTTTACCATTTTTATAAACTCTCCTGTTGTATGATAAAGAATACAATTTAAACAACATATATTATTATTTGGGGGAAAAATGTTTCATGTAAAGTTTGCTATCGTTTTAAAAAAACGATGTCGATATATGTATATACCGTTGTTGCATAAGTAAGTAATAGGAGTATTAATTATGTAATATTTAAAAATAGCAGGATTTAAAAATATAAGATTGTTCTAAAAATTCTTGCTCACAGATTGTTGTGTAGTTGGTCTTTCAGAGCCTAAGCCAGAAGTTTGGGGTCTGTGAATACCATCATTTTTGATTCTGAAAAATGAATCATAGCATTATTAATTATAAGGCTTATTAATAATCATTGATAACCGACAGTGATAAAACCGACTGGGCATTCAGTTGGCATTCCTGCTGTTGACAATCTTGGAGTTTCTCTTCGAGTTTTTTTATTCTTGCATCTCTTTCAGTAACTATCTTTTGGAGTTGGTCAGTTTTCACTCTTTCCTAAATATTAAAAAAAAAAAACACAGAAATTTGAATTAGAAATCTATTAGTAACAATCTGAACCTGGAGTAACGTGAGTAATGAATTCTTAATACCATACAATCTTCACTAAATGAAGAATTTTTTTTTAAATTTAGTCAAGTAAAGACACAATATTTAATATCAAGATTTAAATCTACGTAAATACAATATTAACACATTCGTCGCCATGCCACCCACATCTAGGGCCATGTAGAGGCCCCTACCTCTTTTTTAATCCAATACACTTTATTGTTAGAGTTGAATCAAGACACGTGGGGGGCCGAAGCGGTAAAAATTTTGCCCCTTCTCCCCCCAAAAAAGATATCAACAAAAGAGAAAAGTACGTCATCAAAAATTCCAAACCAAAATATGTTAAATAAATTTACATATGTTCTATTATTTTATATAAGATTTTTTGAACCTTTTTGGACATTTCCAAAATCTTTAAGTTAAGATATTTTAAAACCAAGGAGCCCCATCAGGGCACTTTGCCATCCGAGACCCTACTCGGCCACTTAGCGCTTGATCCGCCCGTTTGCTATATGAATAAAAGGCATATATGAATATAGAAGGCGTATATATGAATAGGCACGATAAAGTAAAGTACAGAATAAATAGCTAATTTGTGATCACCTATCATCTATTGTGATCACACTCTGTTCAGTTCAATGCTATAATAATTTCGCACTAATTTCTATATTCGAAACACTTTACACAGTTAACGGTCAGAATGATTGAACAAAATGAAAAATTAACTAATAAAAGCAGGTCCGGAAATAGGATTTTTTTCCAGGGGAAAAAGAAGGAATTTTGTCATTCCTTCTTAACCCCCCAAACAAAAGTCAACAGCTTTATAAAAATATTTTAGGTAATATATTTCGAAATAAAAATTATAATCTCATAACATTAACTCATTTTATTGGACGAATTAAGGTAACTACAATTAAAAAGCAGAAACAAATATTTTTTACTTAGCCTACAAATAAAATTGCGCTCGAATTTAGCCTTCCTCAAAATTCTGCTGCTGGAGGTAAGTGTCCCCTTTGCCTTTCCATTTGTAACAGAAGAATTTAATGTAATAAGTACTGGCAAATATAAAATATTTCAAATATTTAATTAATATAAACTATATAAGCTCAATCAATTCACACAATAAAGTCAGTTTAACAATAACAATAGTATTTAATTTTTCATTGTAATTAAATGATTTAATAAATTACTTGAGAGGATTACCAACTACATCAAACAGATGATTTTTTTTTTTTAATTCGCTCTAATAATATTGGTAATAATCTATATTTAGGGTCTTTTAATTCATAAAAGACTTATTATTCAAAGTTTCATTGTAAAATTAAATACCTGTTTTAGTTCTGTGCTCAAAGCTGCTAATTGATCATCATGTGATTTAACCAAATGAAGCTCTTTTTCATGATTTTTTTGTGATATACTTGCTAGTTTATTCTAAAATTGAGCCAAATTATTATTATAAAAGTATTGAAAAATATAATACAACTAATACATAGCAAAAAAAAGTACTAACAGTTAATGTATTAATAAGTTTATTATCTTCATCATTTTTTGAAACCAAGGTCTCATACTTTGTCCTTAAAATTGAAATATCTGCTGAAAGTACATTAACCCTTGCTCGAGCCTGATCTCCTTTATTTTTTGTTTCACTTGACTGAACTTTCAGCTCTTCAAGTTCTTTCATCAGTGATGCTATACGTTCTTTGTCTTGACTTTTTTCAAATGACTGTACAGCCGCTATAATGAAAAATTCAAGTTCTTCAAATTCAAACATAGGTAATCAAGACAATTATCAAATGAGTGTAATTACAACCTAAAGTCCACAATTTTTTCTGACTTCTTAAGTTATAATTTTGATACTCACATACAGATTTTTCTATAGATGGTATACTGGTCAATGACAGTTTTTCTGAAAGTTCAAATACTTTTTGTTGTAAACTGCAAACCTGTTGAGCTCTACCTCTCCACCCTTCACTAGTAACAGTATGGATTGAAAAATTATCACCAACTTCACTTGCAAGAGCCTTAGACGAAGAGCAATTATCATTCATATATTCATGAGCATGAAATAATAATAATAGCTAGTGAAACCATGTATAATAAAACATGGAGAATTAATACCAAAATAAATAAAACATTAACTCCAAAGAAAAATTTAAATATTATACTTAGGTACAACCAAAAGCCCATACCTTGTGTAAGAGCTTTATTTCATGTTTGTGCTGTTGAACCTGATTTCTAGCTTCACATAACTTTGAGTTACACACATTGTACTTATCATTCAAATCTTTTAACTCTGCTTCAAGTTGAGCTACCTTGTCATCTGATACCTCTTTAGGCACTATACTTTCTTTTTGTATTGATTCTGAAGGAAAAACACAATATCTGAAGAATAAAGAATACTTTATAAAAATGTGTTTTTGTTAATTGAAATAATAACCAATAAAATAATTTTAAAAAGCAAGCTTACCTTGAGAAGCCACGCGAGATTCTGCAATTTTTAGTTTGTTTTGTGTAGTACTCAACTGAGCATTCAGCTCTCGTATCTTTTTACTCAATTCAACCATTTTGGCTTCAACAAAGCCTTCGGAGTTTTCTAGTTCTTTCAAGACAGGAGGCAATGCATCTGAATTTATGTTTAACTCACCCAATTTATCTTCACTATTATACGCTTCTTTTAATGATTTTGATTTTAACCTTGATTTCTAGGGAACAAATTGAATTAAATAACCTCAAAAATACATTATTAAGGGCATGGATTATTAATAAATTAGTAAGGTTGCTGGTTTAGGAGTAATAGACAAGGTCAACCTGCCGGTCTTGACATAAACAGGTCTTGGGATAGGATTTGCTCAAAAATAAAACTAACACAGAACTAATTTATAGCAAGTTAGAGGTCGAACTGTGGAAGAGTGGGGACAGCCTTTTCTATGTTGACAAGTAGTAGTTCACATGGAAGCTAAAAAGGGACTTTGAATAAAGTTATTAGTCTTGGAATGGTTGAGTCCTGGACAAGTTTAGATTAGATGAGGCACCAAATATCATTAAATATTGATCCAGCAACCAACTCTGACTTATTTAAATTGATTAAAATAAAAAATAATTTACTCTGGTGAATGCTTCTGATACCGTGACATCATTAGGAAACAAAGGCTCAGCTGGCTTCTTCATTTTGATGTTCTTACCAACATTCTAAAACGAATACATGAATAATTTCTAAACATTGATGCTTAAAGATTTATTGACTTCCTAAATAACTAGATGATGAAATTCTTTTTCTCTGTTATTTGTCTTTATTACTACTGGTTTGAGTGAATATTTAGTCAGAAGACATAATAATTACCTTTAGCAGTTGAAAAAGTCTTAGAAAATTATCTACTTTTTTCTCGGAGATAAAATAAATACAAAACCATGACTACTGAATGGTCACAAAACATGCACAGATTTACAATAAATAATTTCCTTCAAAATGGTGCATGAAAGAGCTATATTTAATGCCATCATAAAAACAGTTATTCCAATTTCACGTATCAAAGAAAACTTTCTAAAACAACTTGGACAAAAAAAAATGTGTATAAATTAATATATCGTTGGCTTGGAAAAAGAGTCCCGATACGAAAAAGTGAAATTTTACAGGAGAAGCTATTGAAGTTTGCCTATTTAGGTTCATTCCTGTCCATAACTCACCGATGAAACATCAAATCGGATATTGTCCTAGCCAATACTATTTAAAAAAAAAGTTAATTTTAATTTTTTGATCATGCACCATGAATTTATCATTCATTAATCATTAATCATGAATTAAATTGTGGCAGATTTTCATAACAAAACTAAAATAAATTATTACATAAAATATTGAAACTAAAAATCTGACATTTTTTCTAAAATAAATATATGTGATTAAAAGTTCTCCAAGCAAAAACAAAAAATTTCGTATTGTGGCACTCTTCTTCCAAGCCAGTGATATAATAACTTAAACAGAACCTAACTAAAGCTCATCTATGCATAATTAATCTACATACCAAAAATGGAATGCCATCTTCCTCATCTATATCCTCCCAATCATCTTTCTGAGAATTTTGTTTTGGCTTATTTTGTTTTTTTTTAAGTCTGACATTTGTGGTTTCGGAATGGTTCTGTAATGCTTGATCTTCTACTTCTTCCTCATTTAAAATAGCATCCAACTTATCAGATAATTTTTTCAGTAGGGACATGTAGAAACTTTATTATAACAAATTTAATTTTAAATAGCCATTATTTAAAATAATTTTCTAATCAGAATCCGTTACTGAGATTAAATATAAGACCCCCTTTAACAGTGATTTAATCAAAAGGTTAACAGTTAAGAACACAAAATATCCCTCTCACTTTAAACCTACTGTGACATCTGTGGAGAAGCACATGTAATTTAATGAATCATGTGGGTTTCATCTAATTGAGTTAGGTAAATGTTCTTCTTATCCAACATTTTCAAAAAATAATTTTATGATGGGGATGCAATAAAAATAAATGTTTCTAATAATTAATATTATCTACTAATCAAGCATTGGCACATATATTTAATGAGATTATGAAAAGGTTAATTTACTAACTAAATTAATTTTCTATGTTGTATGTTTTAGTTCCTTATAAGTAAATATTCTAACAAAAATACTGTGTAAATAATCATGTCTTCAATCACAATATCTTTTAATTCACAAAACAAATAATGGATGAATTAGAAATGATTCATAGCATAATATAATGAAAATTTAAAAAATGAGGTGTCTCTTGTGATGGATAAATTATGTAACCATGATAAATAATTTCTCTACAAGAACAATTGAACTTGATTTGAGGTCAATAACTGTTGGTTTCCCTTTATTTTCAAATAAGAAAGAAGAATGGTGGGCTCTTATGAATTTAAGACTAAATAGTTTCATGGCCAGCATTCAAAATTATAGCAATAACTTTCACTGAGAAGTGAGCAAAAATTGGTTTTATACCATGAAGAGTGGAGTACTTCAGTGGGTAAAGGACTACTAGGTTCAACCCCGGCACTAGTAGCAAATTTTGCTTTTTCTCACACCCATTCTCCACAAAGTATCAGATGCCTGATCCTTCAAAGGGAGTTGGGAGGAAAACCTGGCAGATGAGTCTGTATAATTTTTTGGGGGTACTATTCCAGTTTTTCTATCCCAACATGGCGGGTCATCTGGAGTTTTTGGCTCGACAATACATCAAATGCCGAAGGCTGCCTTTCCGAGGTAAAGTTATATGATTGTTACGAGTAGAACCAAAAATAACAATTCCTCTATAAACTAAACTAATATTCTAACAAAATTGGTTTTAATAGTTTAATATAAAAGCAATGATTTTGTAAATCATGATTAGCAATTTACCTTTAAAACTTCAGTAAAAAGCAAAGCTTATCTTTAATCTTCAAAATTAACATTTTACATAAACTACTTACAGAATTCAATTTATTATCAGTAATGATTGCATTATTAAAAATGTTATTAACATTGAATAATCCCTTAAATATAGTGCTAATTTAAATCATACAAACATTAATTATAGCAACAATTGTTGGATATATAATAAGATCATTTTTCTTTCCTTTTATTATTATTATATTAAGAGGTGTACTATTGTCTGGCAAGTTACAAAACAACCTTTTGTGAAATCGGAAGTGGAGCTGGACGGGTGCGGAGAAGGGGAAGAGAGCTCTTATCTCTCTTTGTTTTTCATAACAACATTCCTTGTGGCTATTGTCTCATTTCCACACCACCAAAGAGGTAGAAACAAGGCGCTTTTTTTTAGGGTGGGTTCCCGGGAGGAATATTCCACCTTATTCGTAATATGAGTGTATAATGAGTATTATTTCACTGTCTTCGCTCGAATCTGAGCTGGAACCCACTTCTATTCTGTCCAAGGATAGCACATAGTAGCAATTGCAAGCATGAATATCACAACAAAAGCGCACTAGCCATGATAAGGACCCAAGCCAAGTGAGGAGAGGACGAGTAGTAGGGGAAGGGGTGTGCCTTCCCCACCATTCGCAGCCGGCCCGAGGTGACTTCTGCATAGGTCGTTTTGTAACTTCACATCTTATGGTATTATTTATTTATATAGCAGTAGTTGCCTCTGATTCAACAATTAAAATAATTTTTATTTCATAAGTTTTTATAACAACTTGCAGCCTTATATATTTTTATAATAACAATTATTTTAATAATAATTAATATATAAATTAATCAATAAAAATTTTCAATATAATTATAGCCCAATTATCTCTCATAATAAGACAGACTCGGCTGCCAGCATTTGTACAGTGAGGCCTAAAAACTCCAAACCACCCGTCTAGACCACCAAGTTGGGGAAGCAAAACTGGAGTAGAACCTTTTTTGGAACTGGTTATCCAGGAGCAGTTAGAAGAACCAACTACAAAAGGAACCTTACCTTAGGGTAGAGACTGATGAGTCTCCTCAAGTAATTTCTCTGCACTTAGGATCATTCGTACCCCTGTCAATCACCACCGATTTTCTGGAGATACAGAGCTAAATCATGATTTTATAGATAGTTCTTGTCTCATAGTAAACCACTTAGAAATCAAAAGATATACGAACACCAGGCGGGTCTCCCGATCCCACAGGGCTGATAATAGAGTAAATAATTATTTGTCACAACCAGTCTCGAATCCAGGACCAGTGCCTTACCATTGAGCTATCGTGTTTCCCACAAAAATGAAATTCTTTACATACAATATATGTATGAAATAACAATTTCACAATAGACAATAGAAACATTTCTATTGAGAAGCTGATACCTGAGATTGTTTGCATTAAAAATATCTAGAGAACAGGCTATACTTTCAGTTATGAATTTCTGTTTATATCAAAAATTTTCATTTACAACACAGAATGCCAATGTACACTCCGACTCTTTACGTCTTCCATCTTTCTTTCTAGATCACTATCTAGAACATTACTGATTTCCATTAGTATAATAATTATAGATTTTATTTTATTTTGGAAGATTTATGTTTTTTTTTTTTTTTTCTGCATGGGACGATAGTCTCTATTACTCATTGCTATTAAATGTGGCAGATTGTAATACTCAACAATAAAATAAAAAAAGCATAGGGCAGAGGCTTTGTTTACAACACACCCACAGTGTTTTAAAGGCGTAGAACTACTTAAAGTGCAATATTGTTAAAATATTTGATTTCTTGCTAAGTTTGAAAATTTATTTTTTTTATTTATTATTTAACTTTCTTTGACAGTCTTGAATAAAGATTAATTTGTTTAGTTGTTGGTTGTAATGTAAATTAACTGATAGAAAATATAATAAGAAAAATCAATTTATTAAAAATGAAAATAAAAATTATACATTTAAAATTATGAAAATTTAATGATCAAAAGATTTTAGAAACTGATTTATAGAACAGTACTAAAATGATAAGTTTTAAAATTTTACAAATAAAGGTGGATTTGTTTAGTAATGTGGAATATTGGAAAAATAAAATTATACATATCGTAATTCTAAAAAACAAAATATTAAATTTCAAGTCTATCTACAAATTAATAAATGCTATTCTGATGCATGTTATTCAGTTTGTAAACTTTACTTCCACTGCTGATAGTCTGATTGGCATAGATCAATAAATAAATTAAAATATAACTAAAGAGACCGAAACCACCAAAGCTAATTGCTTTAACAATTCCTTTTCGTGCTAGATAAATTGATAAGCTATCCTTATTAAAGTAAACTAAACGTTATTTTACAATTTATGCCTCGGCCTTTCTTATTATAATTGCTATTAACACACACTTTAATTGGCATAACGTTGCATCTTGAATTATTATTGTCCAATTCAGATGACTTATCTTTCTTTGTACCTAATATTTTAAGCAATTGAAATTGAATATTGCATGTCAAACTTCAGTGCTCAATGCTTCAGTTTTTTCAGAGTTCAATGAAAAATTATTTAAGACGTATAATATATATGATTCCCAACTATGATAAATAGTCTGTTAATAAAACAGTAAGGAAACAATGGCATATTAAGAAGAATAACAGTACCTCTTATTTGGTGGATTCATTTGGTCATGGAAGGGTTCTCTCATCTAGCTCCTTTTCATTATAGTTTGGTATGTCAGCTGTAGTCCTCTGTAGGTCTATTAGAATATAGTTAGAAAAGAAAACGGAAATGATTCTGTAGGTCAACTGTTTGCTGATAAAATTCAGTACATAGATTTTTGTTACTTGTGTACCAATAATATATTTTCTTATCCCTGCTTAATATCCATCTTTTTTTGTTTTTCTCTTTCATAGTAATCCTATGGGAGATCCTGTATTTATAAAAAAACTTACAGTAATTTTAAAACTCACATAGTGACTTTAAGACATCTAAAAATAAATTTCTCAATATAAGACAGAGTCAAGTCGATGATCTAGATCAGGTCCTCACTCCTCGCCAGCCATCAAACAATAAAATGCTAATTGCTTTATACAGTGTCGCATCTCTTCCCATAGTGACTAGCTAATTAAGAAGGCTTAATTAAAATAGTGCATCGATGTTCTTCATTTCTCATGTTTGTAGAACAAATTTACCCTAAATACATTTTTTAATCATGTAAAAATTATACGTTTTCACCACTCAAACAAGCACTTAGTCCTAGGTCTTCCTTTTCCTCGTTTTCCAATAACCTTAGCCTGATAGACCTGAGTTGCGATTGTTCCAGGTTCCCTTCTTAAAAGGTGGCCAAACCATCTCAGCCAATTATAAAATTATTAACAAATTTTATCATTACAATATTAATCGTTAAAATAGCAATCTTGTAAATCCAGTCATTGTTGCAAATTTTATTGTTGTCAGCAGTGACATCACCAACTCAACATTCAAAATTGGTCAACTGTACTTCTGCTTTCAACCAACTTCTTCCTTAATAATTAAATATTTTGAAAATGTCCCAGAATCCAACCAGCAAATGGCACAGGAGGTTATGGTGTTAAGATAAAGAATTTGAAACTAATGGTATAAAATCTTTATTTTAACAAATATTTAAAATAGATCCAAAATTAAAATTATGTCATCGTATTAATGACTGTCCATAAATTGAACATCAGACAGAATGAGAAGAGTATCTGGAAGAGGTCTTGGTTGAGGAGATAGAACCGTAAGGGTTTGATTTTCCACATCTACATTTGTCCTAAAAAGAAAATATATGATTAATAAAAATAACACTTTAATTTATAACTATTAACAGATAAAATAATGCATACACGCAAATATAGCCTGCAATATTGGTAGTGATAACATCTTCATCAGTTGAGTTAGCAAAACTTACAGCCAATATATGATGGAGAAGATTAGGGCCTACAAAATATAAAACATCTGATATAAAAGTTGAACCAGTTAAGCAAAAAAAAAAAAATGTTTAAATAAATAAGCTCTCAAGAAAACTTCTTTTTTTCAATAACAAACATTTTTTCAAACAAAAGTTATTTTTTTAAACAAACTAAGCCTAAGCTTTCAACCAGTTGTCATTTATAATATTAAAATATTATAAAGAAAATATTTATGTACGAAGTTTAATGGGTGTATAATCAGAATGAAGAAACTGAAACAAATAGTCATATTTATGTAGAAAAAAAGAAGCTATGGAAATTGCTACTCAATACATTATATGTTCAGGAAGAAATGGAATGCTTTAGATTTGAACAAATCTCTGTTAGTTAAGGAAATGAAAAAGATTATTCACAAGTTTTTTCTAATGTTCAAACCATATTATATATGCTATATCTTTACTAGATGTTCCCCGCAGTTTCACCCTCATTAAATTTAGATTAACCCCTAAAGTACAAAATAACATTTAAAATAATAACCTAAAATATGTTTTTCAGTCTCATTTATTACAGACATTTTAAAGAAACAGGGTCAAAACATCATTCACAGTTGATCAATCAACATTTTATAAAATTTCTGTGAACAGCTTTAACTAATTTCATGCCAAATTTAAAAAAAATTTGATCAAATATTATTGGTAGATGTTACTATAATTTTTATTACATTTGATTTTCGTTATTACTAAAATTTTGAAATGATATTTTCCTTTTCATGACTATATTTTGTATATGTCTTCATATATGTGACTTTTGAGCATATGCAATTACATTTTTAAAAAATGTGTAACTAGGAGTGAGTTTTTATAAAATATGAAAAAATTGATAGTGGCTCTCTTTGGCCTCATTTGTGGCCACTCCAGTTTTAATATATATATATATATATATATATATATATATATATATATATATATATATATATATATATATATATATATATATATTAATTAATATATATATATACTATTTGCACAGATTTTTGCCACAAATATTGTAGAAAACAGTTGATATAAATTTAAAAAAGCTTAAACAATACCAATTTAATTGTGAAACCATCAGGACAACTATAGAAGTAATAAGAAACTTTAAATAATATTTACCGGGCTGAACTGAAACAAGTTTTGTCATATTATCTTCAGCTTTCATTCCAAGGGGCATGCAGGAGTCTGGCAAAGGAGGGGCACCTATTTTGTACACCCTTAAGTCTGACCATTTCACATCAAAGCTATGAGGGTGCAGTGGGGTTTTACCACCATAAAAATATTCTCTTACTCTTGCATCTCTTGAATTCATACGAAATTTTTTTGTGCGTTCAACAACCTATAGAAAATTATTTAAAACAATATTATGCCTATGATAAATAATAGCTTACAGAAAATGACTAAATATTCGTCTCACAAAAATAAATGGCATTTTTATAATGTCAAGTGAGAAAAAAAAAAGAATAAAATGCTTCACTGTTTTCAATAATACATTAAGTATAGATTTTAAATACAAAATAATAGTGAGAATATATTATAAAGTGCTTAATAAAACACCACAAGAAAATAATTTAAAATACAACTCTCAAACAGAAAATTATAATGATTATCAAATGAAAAAGAAGTAACTTACCCCACCACTTTTGGGAAGAAGTACAACCTTTACAAAATTGGGCATGTCCCTAACGAGCTCATTATATAGCTTTTCTTGATCAAGTACAAGAATTATATCAACTTCGAATGCTTGTGCAGCATGAGTCAGATGTCGATAACCTTCTCCTTTGACCCATCCACAAGTATTGATTATGATACCTGATATGTTGGCTAAAAAAAAAATTATAATTTTGAGTTTTGCTTCCCAGTAAAATGGTAAAAAATGCTCCCAGATTAACTAAAAACTGCTCAATGCTTACACTTCCTATTAGTTTGAAGCCGCTCATGAACTACTTCTGCCATTTTATTAACTAAAAGATTAAATGTTTGAGTATTTTTATCCATATTTGTGTGGCCATAGTGGTAAACAAGGGGTGCATTATGTGGAAACCCTTCTTCCACATCTGCAGGTCTTTCAACTAAAATAGCACCTGTAAAAAAAAAAAATTTAAGCATAAGCATATTGTATTAGTGGAAAACATCTTACATACTTTAAAATACTCTCAATATTCCATAATACCGACTGCTTTTAACCCTACAGCCCACCAAAAACACTGTTATCTATTTATTTTGTATGTAGATCAGAAAATGCAAGTTTTCTCAAAAGGAAATTATTAGTCAACACAAGCCCCTACGGGAGTAATGTAACTTCCTTGTAAAGTTATTACTTATAAATAGAGATTGTTCATTTAAATAATAAATAAAAAAAAAAAAAATATTTCTAATAGTCTGCTTGGACCTTCACTGATAAAGAACTGTTAAAGATTTATTTATCTCTTAATCAGGAAATGGCATATGAAATTTATGAAAGGTGTACTGTATACTATGTATGTACTAAAATGTAGATGATTTGGCATCACAAATGGAATCAGTTATTTCAGAAACGACATATTGTCCAGACTAAAAATATGGACTTGTATCATTTCTGAAATAACCGATTCAAATGAGGCAGGAAGATCAAAAACTCACTAAGTCCATATCTGAGCAAAAATGAGTTGTTGAATGAAAACAGTTCCTTATCTGGTCCCTGAACACAAATAAAAATAAGACAAAATAAAATATTGGAAGCTAGGGTTTCGCCTTGCACAGGAACCAAGTTCTAATGAGTAAGACTATTAAAGGTAAAGAGTGGAGCAAATTTAATATACATAAACCAAATGCTAATGTGTCGTTTCCCATCAAACTGAAGTACAGCGGACCATTGCCTTTGAAAAATGAAAAACAAAATGATTTACAAAATTTAATGTACTTCATTTTTGAGGAGAGTATGCTGTACTACGAATTATTTGAAAACAGCAATGTTGACCTTGCAGAAGATGAAAGTGCAAATGAGAGTGATACAGAATATTAGTAACATGATTACTTGTAAAATGTCAAGACTAACATTGTTTTTTAATTGCCTACCACTACTAGAATAGGAAAATATTGTAATCAAGTTAAATTTTCGGTATCCAATTTTCAACAGACCTTTATGTCCTACAGAGTCCAAAAAATATATGTTAGGCCATGGGCTTGTGGGTCTGCGTGCGCAAATGAAAATGCAGGCAAACAAGTTTCTTCTCGTCATAAGCAAATTTTATTAGCGCATAACTTGAAATTCATTTTATATTAAATTATATATTTAATCAACGTTTCAACCCACTTTGCAGGTCTTCTTCAGGGCTGAATAAACAAGATACAAAAAAAAGAATAAAGCAATGGTATATACCATTGCTTTATTCTTATTTTTGTATCTTGTTTATTCAGCCCTGAAGAAAAGTGGGTCGAAACTTCGGTTCCTAAATAAATAGTTTTTACTATTTGTGTTCCACTTTTTGAATGCCTCCCAGACCATCTCATCTTTTCATAAGTTCTACGGTCAACCATTGATTATTCAATATATATTTAATCATTTGAAGGGTAATTAAATTTTCTAAAAAAAAAAAAAAATCATCTAAATCGGACCAGTATTACCAAAAATACAATGCATTGTACTTTATAGCTAGGTTTTTGAATTATTCTGTGCATTTTCTCATGGGAATCCTTATTATACTTTCTTATAGTTTTACAAATAGCTCAAAATCAATATATCTCCCAGAATATTCCAGATGCATTTGAAAGATAATTAAATTGTCTTCCAAGCTAAACTAATCGGACCAATGTTAGCAAAGTCTCAGCAAACAATTGAGACTGTAGCTACAAAAAGGAAACATGCTCCAAAAGTGAGTTTTGAAATAAGAGCTGGCAAAAGTTTTTGAAGCTCTGAAAATTTCTATGCTGCCCAACAACTCCTTCACGCATTTCATTATGTCAGCCAGGTTACCAGTAAACCAGTACTTGAAATTTATAGCAAATAGGAGCATTTTATTCCAACATCATAACTACTTGTGTGCCCTTTTTATGGAAAGCCCTGTGAAAGGACAAACCAAATATTTTGTTATTAGTCTCTGTCATGTCAATATTATGTAATGTTATAGTGTAAACCTAAAGGAGATCAAACAGAACATCATATTTTCTCAATTGGTACATTTCTCTAGAAATTTCTTTATGATCCAACACAAAATACATAATTCATTTTCCAATTTTCATTAGCCATGAAAATAAAAAAACAAAATTAACCCCCTGTCAGTCACGCCTTGTCCTGAGGACAGGTTTACTCTTCTCACTAGCCTTACATTTCCAAAATATTTTTTTATAACTTTTGATTCTTATTTATTATAAGATAAAAGTATTAAGAATATAACTGTGAAAACGGAGGCTTCCTATCTATTTTCGTTTAGCCACAATAATTTTTTTTTGTGAAACAAAATACCGAGTTGACACGACCCCTCGAGTATTCTTGATAAATCTCACTCTACAACTTGTAGAAAAGCATTTACTAAAACGTTCTTAAACATTATCTGAGGAAAATACAGGCTTTTTGAAGAAATATGCCAAGCTATCTGAAGAAACTGCTAAAAAAGGTGGTGATATTATAAATAAAATACATTAAAATGTGTATTTACTCTTAGTGATTTATAGTGAAAGATAGTTATTAGCAGTTTATTAATTAAAATAATTTATTTAGTGCAATTTAATCTCATGAATTTAATTTAAAATTTCCTTATTTGAAATAGAGGCTAAAACCCATTTGTAATGTGAAGATTATTCCCAATTTATACTTATTGCAATAAAGAAATATTTGAATGATATGAAACAATATCTAATAAAATAAAAAAAAAATGTACACCCAAATAAGGAAATAAATATAAACATATCATGGTGCGAGGGTCACCCGTCCTCAAGACCGATTATGCTGGAGGGTCGAGGGTGTGAAGCATTTTACTGATGCAAAACAACGTTTTTGTCAACATGGCAAAGCATATGATTGGATAATATTTATGATAAGCTAGACATAAGTAAAATTTGGCACTTGATGATTTATTATTTCTATTTCTTTGGTTCAATTGTTAATAATATATCTATACGTAGATTACAGATACAAATTTATACTCACTCAAAACATAAACAGTCCAAGTCAGTGAAGACCACCACAGATTACACTTAACAAAAACTATTGTAAGAATTTTAGAGCGCGGATGAGTGGGAATTATGATGAATTCAAAAAATAATAAATCATGCAATGAATATAAATTATACATTATGCAAAAGTAACAAAATAAATGTTCGCTCATTAAAGTAAAAGCAGCAGAATTGGATATTAAAACAATTTTTCAGTAATTGTAATAAATAAAAACGAATGGGGTTAATCTTCTTCTTAAGCTTAAGGTATCTTATCTTAAAAAAACTAAAACAATATATATTACTGCAGAATTGATCATAATTAGAAAGAACAAGATTGACAAACAGCAGTAACAACCCAAAGAATAGTAGATCTAGTTAAGTATACATGCATTCTGTTGCATAATAAAACAGAAGCTGCTTCAGGGATAATACTTAGCTAGCAGTTAATCTTCTGTCAGAATCCACTGTAGTTTTCAATTAATTCCTGTAGGAGATATATCTCAGAAAATCCATATTTTCAACGAATATAAGTCAGTTCAATGAAAAACTTGACAATTCTCACGATTTTACAAGATTTAAAATTTATTATTACTGTTCAAATTCTTGCTCATTATGTTTTTCCATCAATAAATCATTTTTATGGTTTGTGGAAGGAGAAGAATTGTAGTTATTTATCAAATTTAAAGCAATAACAAAAGATTTTTCTTTAAACATTACATTTTTTCTTTAAATTTTACTCTTTGTTTTAAACAATTTTTTTATTTCTTCTATGTTTTCATCAGATGATTATTTTCATTTCTAACTCTACTTTCCAATTCAAACATGGATGACTAGGACTGGATGGCACTTATATCTTAAAAAAACAAAAACAGGAGTAACAAAGAAAACTTACCAATGGCACCAGGAATTGAAATTTGCCCTTGACCGACATCTAAATCAACATAAACTGGTGCTCTACCCATGCGCACTGCATAATTAAGAAGAATACGAGATACAGTAGATTTGCCTACATCAGTAGGGCCAACAACCATAGTAATAGGCCCCCTTTTCACTTCAGATTCAGTTTCGGCCTTCATTCTCAGCTGCTCAAGGCAAGCATGGCAATTCAAATAAAACATCTAGAAAACAAAATATTAGTAAGGCAAAATATCTTGGGTGAAATAAAGGAAAAATTGATATTGAACTTCAAAATATTACCATAGGAGTTTCTTTAGCAATATAACATAAATTTCTTTTTCCACGAAGTTCGAGGGTACATCCTTGCCAAGTAAAAACAGCAAGTTTAGCTCCAGTGGTAAATGTGTATGGTTTCCCTTTCACCAGTTCAGTACCAAATATTTCAGCCAAACCAACTTTAAGCTAGATTTTTTAAAAATAAAATAATTTTATTTAGCTTAGTTGAATAAAGAAGGTTAAATTGTGAATTAGTACAAAATATACAACCATTTATATATATTTCAAGGTAAAGAGGCGGTCATAACAAAACATGCCATAGCGGTGTATTAATGTAGAATATGTTTATTGAGAAGAAATTGATAAATATTCAAAAAATATCTGCACAAAAAAGCATAACACTTATAATATGCATGAATATAGAAGTGTAATGTAAGACAAAACTTGGTAAATGTTTCTCATTGGGCCTGAGAGCAGAAGTCATCAAAAGTTGTAACCAACTAGAAGGCATCAATACTATTAAAGACTCTGGCCATTTTTAGGAAACTTGAAAATTACCTATGCCTCTATATAATTTTAAAGTTAACTTAAAATGCCAGGAGCTGAATTAAACTGCTCCCCTTTTGGGTTTGCACCATTGCACCAAATACAAGGGAAGTCAACGTTAGTACCATTGGTGTTTGGCCTCTCATCCCCAACCACGTGGTTGGGGCCAAAAAATTCGGTTTTAATAAGTCACAGTTGGCTCTGAAAACCCCTTGAAGCTACAGCAATTTTTTTAATTATTATAAAATTAAAAAAAAAAGTAAATAAAGTTTAAGTGCATTATAATAAAGTGTAATATAATAGTAATAAATTAGGATCCGAAATATTTATTAATGGCTTTACTTTCTTTTCTTGTTTTTTTTTTTTTTGATTATTGATTTCATAGAAAATTTGAACGAAGAAGATATCATGGAAAACCAAAAAAAAAACGTCAGGAATCTGCAAAGCCCTGTAGAGAAGTACTCTGACATCAAATTCCATAAAAAGTATCACTTTTCAAAAAATATTTGTATAAATGAGTTAATGGTTTTACTGGCAGGATAGACAATTTATTAAATGCCATCCACAAATAACACACAGAGGACAAGCTATGTATAAGGCAATAATTTATTCAAAGACATTTTGTTGAACTTGAAAAAATGACTATTATGTATTTAAAAAATCTGGTGTGGTGCACACATCATACAACTTTTTCTAACAACCCTGTAATAATAATCATAATAATGTCAGACAGGCATGGATCAAATATTATTTATTATAATTACTACAACAGTATAATTCATTGAAAAAATGGAACAGTGGAGTGGAGTGATCGTCAGTGGGGCCTATGAAATTGTCTTCACTCCAAGGATTCCAGCTGTTCCACTTTAGTTTTCTTTTGTTACATTTGGAGTGATCATCAGAGGGGCCTAGGAAATTTTCTTCACTTTAAGCACTCCAGCAGTTCCACTTCAGTATTCCATTGTTCCATTTGGAGTGATTGTCAGTGGCCGCCTTAAAGGGGGACACTGTGGAGCCATTCTACTCCAACAACTCCACACCAAATGGAACATGAAACAACTTTAAATATTAATTCTTGTGGGAATTATTTGAAGTAGTGAGGAGCAGCTGGAATTCTATTGGCCCTAAATTCCATTGCGTTATATCTAAATCCAATCACTCCAATGGATCATGAGTGTGGAAAACTGATGGAGTGGAATAATGAACTGCACACTTTAAGGCTGTGTTATAATAATAAAAATAGTTGGTCATTTGATACGGTGCAGTTTAAATTTGCAATATTGAATGTATAAAATCTGCTTAAAATATCTGATGTGGGCAACACATGACTTCCTTGTACGCCTATTAAATTATAAATCCGTGGCTCAAAAAGTGATACTGAATTTGGTTACTAGTTTCCGAAGATTGCAGTAAAAACGACACTCGGCGTCCCGTCATCCATCTATTGATACACACACACAAACACACACTCTTGTCACTGGAGGTCTCATTCTTATATGTTGTTTTTCTTCAGTAGGTAACTAGTTTCCAAGATATTTCTTCATGCTCCATGACAACAATAAAACAGTCAATATTACTCGATAAAGCATTAGAAATGGGCAGTTTCGACATTTTAAGCGGAAAAACCCACTTAACTAATATCTTATTCTCATGATGAAGACTTGTTGATCTCACAAATGGGGAGGAAAACTAGTATTTTAGACTCAATTTTAACACTTAAAACAAATAATAAAAATGTTAAATTGGATAGGAAACCAAATTGCGTTTGTAACCTTTATTACCGAAGCATATGATTTCTCTTTTAATTTAAATATAATTTTTGATGTAAGCTTATTATGACCTTCAAGTAAAGTACCCTTTTCCGCTCACGAATCTTAACCAAAATCTAGTAAATACATTTATATTGATATAAAAGTCCTATTTACCAAATTTGAGGGTTTTACATTATATTTTAATATATATTTTTGACAAAAGTCTAATATGACCTTCAAGTAAAGTACCACTTCCAGTTTTCCAATTTAGACTAAAATCTAGTATGTTATTTAAATCAATATATAAGTTATAAATACTAAATTTGAGAAGTTTTGCATAGTATTTTAATATAATTTTTGATAAAAATCAGTTATGACCTTCAAGTAAAGTACCACTTCCGGTGACCAAGCAGTGACCAAAAAGGGAGGTTCACAACTAGATTTTACAGCAATCCTAAATACAAAATTTCAACTTTCTACGGCTAACCGTTTTGTTCAACTTTCTACCGGCTAACCTAGTAGAGTGGGAAGTAGAACTCAGAAGGAAGGGCATTAATAATACAAGTAGGACGAGAGCCCGATCAAATCCATCAAACGTGTAACGACAAGGAGCTTGAGTAGTGAATGAGTTCTCCTACCTTGGAACTGTGATCAGCAGAAATGGAAAAGTACAACCAGATATATTCCACAGGATAGGAAAAGCTAATAATATATATTATTCCATTAACAACACAATCGTGGGAAAGAGAAAGGTCAATAAAGTCATTAAGCTCTACATTTTCAAGGCTGTATAATTGTCTGTTCTGCTATAAGGCTGTATAATTGTCTGTTCTGCTATAAGGAGCAGAGAGCTGGGTCCTCCCAGACAACAAATGGAACAGAATAACTGCAGCAGAGATGAATTACTTGCGCGCAGTGGCTTCAAAAACAAGCAAGGATAGGATCAGGAATGAAACCATAAGGGAAGAATTAAATATTCCTGGAGAAGAGACGATTGGGATGGTACGGGCATGTGAGCAGAATGAGCCCTAATCGAGATCCACGCAAATTTATGGAGGTGAGACCAGTAGGCACAAGACCTAGGCTTAGGTAAAATAGCTATATTTCCAAGTTGGGTCAAGGGAGAGAAAAGATATTGCGGGAGATGACGACTTTTGCGAGAGACAGAGATAGAAGGAGATCCTGACTAAGAAGAAGTTAAAGAAAAAGAGAAATAATTTCTAATATGCATAAAATGTCCATTATTTTTAAGTTATTTGGAGAGGCCTATTATTTAATGATTCACTATTTAAATTATTTGCTATTATAGTCACTATTTATAGTTCCATGAATACGTGTTTAGAAATCACTAACTGTTAGTAAAAATATGGAACAATGGAGTAGTGTAATTGTCAGCGGGCAACATAATGTATCAACCTACCCTTATGCTTAATCTTAATGTTATCGCTGATTAATAATTATCAATCGTCCATATATGCCTATTATTCCATGAATCTATTTCTGTTATCAAATCATTAAGCAAAGCATATTAACCTAGTTTAAACTAAGGGTATCAAGACTATATGCTAAAAATGTCATAAGAATAATACTCTCACTAATGGTGTAAGTATAGACACATACATTAATATAAAATGTTACATTGTAGGAAGTAAAGATATTTTTCGTACTTTAACTTACTACCATAAAATGGAAGATAAAGTACCTCACCTCTAAGGTGATGATATCCGATTTAGATTCAACTTCGAACCTCAGTTCAGCATCAGGTTCAAGCACAATTTCATGTACTTCAGGATCTTTTTCTTCAGTCATGATTTTTAACAAATATAATCTGCTCCGTTTAAAATGGTCAGCACTTGAAGAACTCACATAGTCAACAAACGGTAAAGACTTGGAGCTCTGGATTATTTACCTATTTCAAAAACACATTTATTGACGAGTAGGTTTTGTGTTGGTTATCATACTTGACTGATTAGTTTATTCTCCAAGTTGGAAAATTCTCTCACATTACGTTTTAATGTTTGAAGTTAGAAAAAAAATTAAAATTTCAACTTCTACAAATTTCACATGGTAGAACATATTATAAAAATCATCAAATTACCATATCTATACAACATTAGTGCAAAACCAAATCTGGCTGCACTGGTCAGTATGTATTCGTTTTTGCCTGATCAGTACCCAGAATACAAGTGTGGTGGGTTTTTGTTTGTGAGTTATATTTTCATGTGAAGTTCATACGTATTATTATTGTAGTCTCTAAATTGGAATTGTGTGGAAGATATTGTTGTCCACTAGTGAGCCATTTATTCATTAGCTACCGTTTCTGGCTTTTAATCATGTTCTAGTTAATATTAAGTTTCATCTGATAAAAATTTGAACACAATTTTAGTGTAATCTGATATTCCAATTATATCGTTTTAATTTTTGAAGAAAATTTTATTGTATAAAATCTTTATAATTGATATTTTATTGCTAATAGTCATTTTGTATCAATAGGTATTATGTTTTTTCTCCACTAATATAAAATGTCTCTGAAACCCAAAAAAGTGGATTTTCAAGAGACATGGGATGTTTTGCAAGAAACAGTGAAAGGGGTAATAACCCTTGGAAATGTGCCACGGGCAACTTGGAATGATAGATTTAGGTAAAGTAAACCTGAATGTTTATATTGTTGGTATTGGTAGAATTAGTGTTCAAACATTTTATCAGTAGATAGGTCTTTCCATCTTCAAGCAAGTCATCATTTTCATGTATAACCTTCACTCCCTTTCCTCAAAAAGGGCTATTTTTATTTACTTATTTTTTTTATTTCTGTGTGAATCTCAAGACAGATCCTATTCTGTTTTAAATAATAATTTATTGCATAAATTAATTTCTTTAGGATTTGCTTTTTAGGTATTACATGTTTATTTTAATAATATCATAGTTATTTTTTTTCTATTTCTAAAAGTATTATTGTTTACATATCTTTGGCATTGAAGGTTATGAATTTGAAATATTTCATATTTAGGTCACTGAAGTATATTTATTTTGCAATGAACTTGCACTTTCTTTTTCTGTCACCATTTTCAAACTTATTGTATTTTTTAAAAATGTTTGCAGTGATGTTTATTCACTTTGTGTTGCATACCCCGAGCCACTTGCTGATCGTTTATACCAGGAAACCAGACTTTTTTTAGATAAACATGTGAAATCTCTTCTTGACAAGGTAGTTGTTAGATTTTAAGTAATTCTTCTAATTTAAATCTGATGTCTATTTTACCTGTTTTAATTCTTATTTATTACATTTCAGGTGCTTAGAGCTGGAGAACCCAGTTTACTACGTAATTATTATCAGGCATGGATGGAATACAGTCAAGGGATTAATTATCTACATAGGCTTTACTTGTTCGTAATATTAATCATTTTATTTAAGTATTCCGTTATGCTGTATTTCACTATGGTCAAAAAAATTTCCTTATCTTGAATTTTTATTTTTCATGATGATAATATATATATATATATATATATATATATATATATATATATATATATATATATATATATATATATATATATTTTTTTTTTTTTTTTTTTTTATTATATATAGTTATATAGCACTTAAGTTCATAAAAATGATTGTCAATTTTCATGATTAGTAAGAAGATTATAGTTTCCTGAAGGGTATAGAATTTATTCCAATTTAAATTGAAATTATCAGCCTAGTAAATAATTAAGTAAATAACACTTAAGATGTGTGCTTCCTTTTGAGTAATTTTTTTTCATTGTATAAACTTTATATAGATTGTAGCTGTTGATCTCATCATCCATTCTACAAGCTGGTTGTCCAATTTTTTATTCTACAAGCAATCAAAACTCCAACTGATTCTTGACCCATTTGTTTTGGGGCCTTACCAAGGAGCACTTGTCAGTTGCAAAGTCGTTAATATTTTACTTCAAAGATAAGCATTGGTCTTCTTTGCTTATGCAAGAATGTTTTGTCCAGTACTACTTTTTTTTAGTGTAAATTATAGTTTTTAGTCTCTTTATTTATCAGCTTATGCATTATTAATGATGCATTGAAATGTAAAAGAAATCCAAGAAACTCAAATACCAGAAGTTGAGGTACAGCTAAATTCTATTATTGAACTTTTCTCCCTCCATAGGGATGTAATCGACTATATGGATATTAATGTTGTTAATTTATAGGAATCAATGTTTAACATACTTCTATATGTACTAGTTTAATCTTTAAATATAATTTATAGCATCAATGTAAACTAACTTTTTACTTATACTTTTATTTTATTTATTTTCAGATATTTAAATCAGCAACATATCAGAAGGCAAAAGCTTTCGGAAGCCGAAATCATCTATGGGAATATGTTACCAGACTCAGAAGAACAGATGGAAATTGGAGAATTAGGTATTATTTTTTAAATTATTGTGGAAATTACTATGTTATTTCAATAAAAAAAAAAAAAAAGAGTAACTAGGTACTTGTGAGAATTACTTGGTTGGTAGCTTCTTAAAGAGATAAGTTTGTTCCTAAAAGGTTGTAAGGAACGTTGTATGACTTACATTTATGTTCGACTATACGGCTACACCTAGCATGGCATAATAGTAAGTCTTCTCTCTTTTACAGATGCTCAACTGCAAATATATTTTTTCATCACTAATTAAGAAAATTGAAAACAAAAAATAGAAATTAAATCTTTTTTGGTAAAAAATAGAAATTTTTCACCTTAGTATGAATTTGATTTTATCACCTTGAAGGTGATAAATTTAAAATCAAAGGTAAAATATTATATATTTTACATTATTATTTATTCCACGCTATTATATTATAATAGGTACTGAGGTAATATATTAGATCTATTTTTGTAGAGGGAAAAATAAATTCTTAACTAAAAAACAGGGTATGTTCTTCCTAAATTTATAAAACAAACATTACTGTACTAGTAATCCCGGGCGAGAACTCTCGCATTAGATACCAATGCTTACTCTAGTCTCTGATACATTCGAGGTGTAAACGATATTAGGGAAACAATATATTATTACCAAAAAAGTTTATTTAACATACAGATTTGGTGAAGCTACATAGTTTGTAATGACTATGTTGAAATTACAATTCATACTTAATAAGTAATTAGCTTACCTCACTGCAAAACATCTCTTCAATTTACAAGTTAGGCAATTAGATCCAGCTATAACATTTTCTATTTGAAGTATTCATATATAGATAGCAGTGCCCTTTAGGGTTGGGCATGGGAAACAATATATTAATTTCCCACTCATTAAAAGTGTTTATAAGCAGACTCAAATTGATATAAAGTTGCCATGACAACGACACATACGCAAGATGGCATAGGGTCCGTGCGGACCTATATTGTGCGTTATCTCGAAAACGGTAGGTTTTAAGGCTTTAAAAAGCTAGACCAATATGATCCAATAGGATCATATATGGTTTTGAAGCCCGTGTCAAAATCTTTAAAATACAACTTGTCCTGTCTCGATCCGTCGACTCTTAGTCGTCAAATCTTTGAAACCTCCCTGTTTTTTCATAACTTTTATTTAAGCCCTAGTATGAATTTAAGAAACAAAATTGGAATTCGTCACATCTCCATGAAATTTCCTTTCTTTTGATACCTCATTCATCAAAATCCATCGCTCCTGAGAGCCGGAAAAGGGATCTATACTACCATAATAATATATAGTAGTGATGTGGTGAGTCAGCTGGTTCTAATCAAGTTTTAGGAGTTGATTTAACTTCTAATTTTCAACAAAAAAGTTTTTATTAACTGTGATCTGATTCTTAATAGAGAGAAAAACACTTAGAGAGAAATAATAAGTGCTGCCTAAATGTACAAACAGTATACTACTTTATATCAAACCTTTAGCATTTATAATAATTATATAGTATAATACATAACACACACACACACGCATACGTGTTTATTTTTATTTTATTTTTTTTAATGTTTTTCATTTAGTTTTATTTTTTCATTCTTATTTCTTTTCTCACTAAATACATTCTTTATATGGAACCTAAATTTATTCTCTCCGTAGACTTCTACAATCATTACATTAAGATATCTTTAATTAATAAATATAAATTAAAACATATCTTGAAATAGGCTAAAATACTGATAAACAAATAAAAATCTGGAGCTGTATACAACATATAAAAATAAGCTGGTATATAAAATTAAATCAAAATATTAACAATTTTTTTTTTATATATGTATATACATAAAAACATAATTAAATGATGCTATACATACATTCCCTCCCGATCGATCGCTCTACATTCTATTGAATACAATGCAAGTAGTGCTGGATGATTCCCAGGGATTCAAGGACTATATTTTCATTGAGTTTTGCTACATCATTAAAATCGACACCAAGATCCTCCAGAAAGCTCCTTGTTGTACTCAATATAGTTCTGCAGGCTCTGAACCTAGGCCTTTCACGTTGAAGTCTCTTTCCCTGAAGCTCTCACTGAACTTTTCCTTGAAGAAAGGGATGCACTTGTCATAAATTTCCATTTTTTCTCTTTCCACCTTACTCACCTGATCAAGATCTTTACTCTCGTATCTTGCAGTTGGATTCAGGATGATTGCTGACTTTCCTGTCTTAGGGAAAGCTACGATTTCAGCATATCATATGGATCCATCTGTGTCTATGCAGTAGACTTCGTCAAAGCAGGAACAATATGTTTCTAAGGAACCATAAATCGTACTTCACTCTGTGGTGACAGCAGGTTATGAGGAGGGAGCTGTTGGAACATTTCTCCAGCACATGTGCAATCACAATTAAAAAGAATTTTTATTTAATTCTTCGATGTCTGCCTAGAAAAACTCTTATGACATCTTGTAGATAGACATCTAGCAATGGCCTCATTTAATATAATTAGATAGTTAAAAAAATTTCTTTTCAATACTTGTCTAGGTTTTTATTCATCCATGTGTTTTGTACTAAACTGCCAGTTTAAATGCTCGTCTTAAAACTGCAGAGGTAAACTTTTTATTATTTTGATGTTCATGTTTTAATAAAAAACATAAAAATTTAATAAAAAATAACATAACTGATGACTGAAGATAATGAAGAAGTAAATCAAAAAGTTATGAACAATCTGAAGACATGGATACCGTATGAGAAGAATAGATAAAATCAGCTATTAAAGGAATAAAACAGAGTAAGATTGTATGCATCAATAAGATAGTCTCAGAGTTTGTTAAGTTATAAGGCAAAGAGTTAAACAAGGTACTGTACTATGATTCTTATCAAAGGAGCACCTTTACTATTGCAAAAGTGTAACTTAATTATGCCCATTTATGTTTAATAAAGGAAGACTAACATGCTGTGGTTGCTACAATCATATCTGTTAATTCTTACTTGTATACAAATTATATTTTTCTTAGAGAATCTTGGAACAGTGGCTAAGAATGCTGGTAGAAAATATATTCAAGAGATCTACAGTCTGGCTTATAGATCCAGGATTACATTTTGTTTTTTGCTTAGAATGATCGTTGAGACGGCCTGGGACAGCGGGTGATGATTACCTAATGTTTCTAGACTTACAGGCAGCTTTTAACTCACTTCCTAAGTATATATTTGCATTTCAGAGTCTATATATATCCAAGTCCCCATGTATTATTTGATTAATTCTTTTTTACTTGGTTATGTGAAAAAGGATTCTTATTGCAATCAGTTTTCTCATTAGATTCAATTAATTCTGTTAGTAAATATTTGGGCATTGTCAGTAGTAAATGTTAGGAATAAGTTAGATTTTTTTGTTTTGTTTTTAATAGAATAAGAAATAATTAGCAACTTTGCGAGGCAGACAATAGCAGATCTAGACTTTGTGGGGTCCTGACCTATGTGATATTGTGGAGCCCCTTTGGTTCTGGTAAGAGATTGCAGGGAAGTTCGGGGGTATGGAATAATCCCCAAGAGGAAGGGAGAGCCTGGTGGAGGCCTGCTGAAACTATAAATTCGTCTGTATTATTATTAATGTATTAGTCATTTATTTAAGTTTTCTATGGCACGGGGTTCTGGGCAGTCACCTTCCCCCCCTCCCGCAGGATCCGTCTCTGAGTATTGAGGGGCCAGGTATGTACCACAAGTTGGCCTTGATTGACTAGTGGTCAATCATAATAATATTAGGCTTAGGAACCAATCAAATTTCTGTAGCACATTGGCCTCCTGCTGCTCAAGCTCAAAGGATGGCCTACAAAGTTCGGCAGTTGACTTATGTAATAAAAAATAATATGTTTATTTTGTTGTTTTTATGATGACGTTGACTGATCCAAATATTATCTTGAATTAAATTTGTATATTCTATACAGGTCTCGAAATCTGGAAGAGAAACATGATAGAACCTCTAAAAGATAGTTTGGTGCGCCTGCTATTAGAGGGAATCCATCAAGACCGAATCGGAGATGCACAATCAGTATCCTCTGATATAATCAAAGGAGTGATCCATTCCTTTGTCGGTGTACAAGAGTATAAGAAGAAAGATAATTTAGAAGTAAGAAAAATATTAATTAACATTTTAATGTCTTAGATATCTAACAAGAGTTTTCTTGTCATTTTATCTGCCAATTAAAGTTCTATTATTTAACTAAAATAAGTTTGTTATTAATTAAAATTTATAGTAAATTATAGGCTTGTGCCTTTAATTTGGACCTAACAATATTTAATATTATACTTAAACCAGGAAAGGTCAACTTGGTTCAGACTCTAGTGGGCAATATCGTACTGCATAAGGTTCTAGAAGAATATAATGTGTCGTGTTGTATAAGATATATATTTTCAGTCATATAATCATTTAATTCTGCCTTTTTCTACTATTTGTAGGTGTGGACATAAGACATTTGTATCGCAACAGTATGGGACATGGGCTCCCATACATGGTCGCTAGGTATTTACTAGGCTTAAGGGCCTATTTTGAAAATCGCCCGGTATCTTGAAAAACAAAAATACTTTTATATCTATTCTTAATTCGTCCGGTTCTGGCATTCTACTCAGAATCATGGAAATATAACTTTTATGTAATGTTATAGCATATAACTTTTATTTAATTCAATTGTAACCTAACCTGCTCTCAGACAAAATGTATTGCCAGTTTCCTTTAACCTCAGAGTAAACTTGATATGTGTAAGTTTTATTCTTGATCCTAACACTTTCCAAAGATTTATTAAAAGATCTAACCCTAATCAGTTTATTCCCAGCAGACAGGTTAGGGTTGGCTTAGTTTAAGACTAGGCCTAACACCTAACTCAGAAATCGGTCCTTTAATGTTTTTATCTGTGTAACTACGCTTATATTTTTCAGCTTTATAAAACCATTTTTGAAGCTCCATTTCTACAAGCTACTGGCGACTATTACAGGCGAGAAGCTAGTAAATATCTTCAAGAATGTAATGTTTCACAATATATGGAAAAAGTCACTCAGAGACTTCATGAAGAAAATATGAGGAGTCACCATTTTCTTCATTACAGGTTCTTACTTTATAACATTGAAATTCATTGATTGTTATCAATAAGAGGATGAAGTACTTTTTTTAATTAGTGAATAATAAAGGTGTTTTAATTAATTAGGATAAGTATAATTCACAAATGTAAATAAGTGCTTGATGAGTATAGTAATGGAATGTGAAACATGGAAAAATATAGCATTTCAGAAAGTTAATATATGGAAATTATGACAGATTAAATAATGTTTGTATGTAGTAATGTTTAATTAGTTTGGTTAGGAATTACTTTCACTAATATGTATGCCTTACAATTATTAACAAATAAACGTTAAACTTAATGAACATTGGAATCAAATCTACTTCATTATTTTATATTTAACAAAAAAAAAAATAACATTTTAATGCCAAAAATAAATTTCAACATATTTTTGAAAATAAAATACTGATTTTATTTTGTTGTGCTATATGTGATATGGCTATAACTACTGAGTCTGCCACAAAATATAATGTGGCCCTCACCAGCAAGAATGGAATCAGCATCAGCTTCTGGGATATTGTATTCATTTAAGTAACTTTTATCTCCCAATATGCTTTAAGATTTATAATTCCCTTATAAGATTGTATCATTATATAATACTTGTTTTTTTTTAATGATTTAAGAACAAAACAGAAAATAACTTGATAGTGATAGTCCTGATCGGTTTGTTGAGTTTTGTAGAATTTCAATTTTTAGTTGTGACATTGTTTCCATGATAAATCTTGAAATGTGAGGATATGCATTTTCCATAAGCATGTATTGATGTTGCAATATTAAATCCAATATTTAGTTTCGAAACAACCGAAAACAGGGTATCATTGTACATATAATGTTGGAAGACAAGTATCGTTACCTTCAGTATCCTTTTATATTATTTTTGAATTTTGTACAATTGAATGGAAGAGTAGAGAAATATAAGGAAAGCTGGCCTATGTTGTTGGTTTCCTCACTGAGTTGTAACTTAAAGGAGTGAGAGAGGATTATGAATCTGTGCACAGCTAACAAACTGATTATTGGTGATGTCCCCTCATTGATATTCCCATTAATTTACAAGAGAAGAACCAGGGAGACCTATTATCGACTACTTCCTAATTGGAAAGGGCTATTTCAAGGATGTCATAGATTTCGAAGCCAAAAGAGGATTTAAAGCTGGATCTGACTATTAAATGGATAAAATATGAAATGAAAACACAGTGAACTTACAGAAAAAAAAAAATTTGAAAATGGGCTCTGATAAGGCTGAAGACCTTCCAAAAAAAAAATAAGTACCAAAAAGAAGTGGGCAGAAGTAGAAACCCCAATTATCCTGTGTTGATCAGAGAACACTTGGCTCAGGTTATGACTTTTTCACAGCGCTGTTAAGCATATTTGTTTATTTGCAATTTAAAAAATTGCTTCTCTTTTATAAACAAACCTCTTGCGGCCAAATTTTAATGGTTATAAATATAACCATATATAAATTTATGAGGGATTCTGTTGTGAATAAACAAAATAGCTCTCCTGTTCCCTGTCAGTTTTGGTATTTATATGTACTTTCCCTAATACGAGAAATGTTAATTAATAATAGCACAGCTATTAAAATATTGAAAGTTTATGATTGATTCATTTGTGCAAATTCGAAAATTTTCATTTGACCTCAGTAAGAAATTGAATCTTTAGTGTGGATTCAAATTTAGGAAGAATTGAATGATTTGATTTGATATGGTTAATATGGGAAATATCAGAACTTGGTAATGTAGAGGTTAGATGGCAAGGCCTATGCCGAGAATTAAAAATTTAAAAGTTATTTGCATCCAAAGCTTTCAAGAAACTAATCACTGACTTTTACTTTCCTACTGCTAATAGGTAAGGAAAGTATTGTAATTGAGTGAAAATTTTGTTGTGCAGTTTTCAACGGATCTATACATTTCAGAGCTCCCTGAATACGAAAATTTTCGATCTTTGGTCTGTATGTGTCTGTGCCGTGATTATCTCTTGAGCAGTTTCCCACGAAAATTCAGGAAAAAAAGTTACGCAGAAAAGAAAAATTTATTTGAGCATAATTCAAAAAATATATATTTTATAGTTAATCATCCAATAACTTTTGGAAAGGCAATCAAAATCTCTACAAAACCAAAAAAAAATCATCTATATCAGACCAGTATTAAAAAATATCTCTTCTCTTCAAACGATAGGCATCAAAGGCTTTGAATTAGAGATACAACTACTCGAATTCGTTTATCAGATTTCCTGTAAAACTCCATCAAAAATTATTGGAAGACTGAATTTGCAACACCATTTTGTTTACAAGAATACTTTCATACAAACTGCCTCTAAACTTTTGGATTCACTACCTGTGAAATTTGGAAAGAGACCGAAACATGCACTCGGTCAAATATGCATCATGTTCCGACTTTTTCTGTCCTCTGTAGTGCAGACTAAACAAATTCTGATCTCGAAAATTGTTGAAAACGTCTCTTGGAACAAAATTCTATAATAACATACAATTCCTTTACAACATCTTTCCCAGTCTATGACAAGACGCCTTTCTGTCTTTTCATTCCATTTTCTTTATACTTCCACTTATCAGGATCGGACACTTTCCATTTTTTACTTTTCATAATGTTTTCTCACAACACTTACAATTAGTTTGTTAAAAGCTTAAAAAATCACCAAAAAGAAAATCCTAACTGAACCCGGTATAGACTTTGTACTAGTGTTTTATTAAAAGTATTTTTTAAAGTATTCTGTGCATGTTTCCTTGGTAATCTGTCCACTATTCTTTAGTTCCTGTAATAATTCGAAAACTATCTATTTCCTGAAATATTGTAAATGTTCATTTAAAAGATAATTAAGTTGTCTACAATGAAAAATTTGTTCGAAATCGGACTAATAGTAGTGCAGCAAACAAGTGTTCTATTTAATTTTGTACCCAAAGCAGTAAGGAAAGTCGTGTAAATGGACACACCAGTTATTTTTTTTTTCATCTTTGAATCATTTCTGAAATACTACCACAGTAATACCACAGAAAATATCTTGTTGAATGTATTATTTTTGAAATCCAAGGAAGTAATTTCAACACTTGTTATTTATTATGAGAAATATATAGAACCTAACAGAGCAAAGCTCGAGTAGTTAATAAGCTGATATTGTATTTATTCTTGTTTTATTGAATTTAGTGTAAACATTATTAATTTGATTTTGTTACAGTTCCTATTCTGCTGTCCGTGCTAAATGTGAGGAGGAAATGGTCGCAGGCCACCTGGCATTCTTACATTCTGAGTGTGGAGCGATGGTGTTTGAGGAGCGGAAGGATGATCTGAGGAACATGTATCCCCTACTTCATCCAGTTGCAGGAGGGCTTACAGTTTTAGTTCAGCATGTTATGGCACATATCAAAGAGAGGGGGCTTGTTGCTGTCATTGGGCTTCATGGTGAAAATGTAAAGTCTACTATTATTTACTTTAGATAGCAATATTTATAATCCTTCCCAACATAAAATTAAAATTAATGGTTTTCCTTGAAAATCACATACCTGAATTTTTTAAGAAAATATATTTATATATTCTTCTTAATCTTTTCTCTCAACTGCATCACAGAGTGAGAAGCCTCCTTGTTATATTTATATATATATATTTATATATATATATATATATATATATATATATATATATATATATGCACACTTCACTCATAAATTTTTACTTTCCCTTACCTATATATGAAATATATAGTAAGGGGAAGTATTGCGATAGTGAAAATTTTCGAATTCGAGTTTTCAACGGAAATATACAGTTTAAGGTCCCTTGAGTCCAAATTACAATGGTCTGTGTCAATCTGTCTGTGTGTATGTGAACAGCCTAGCTCAAAAACTAAAAGTACAAAACTGAAATTACGAATTTAAGGTAGGTATGTACCTGTGATGTTAAAGCAACTTTTTCATCAAAATCGACTAACCGGAAGTGCCATTTTATATCATCAATTTTACAATTTTCTTGAAAATGGCTCTAACAATTTCGATGAAACTTGGCTAAAATATTCGGTTAGTGAGGTCTAATTAGTAATAATTATATTCTATTTATTCTGGAACCTTTAGAATAAAATTATAATTAATAAAAGTTGGGATGTAGAACCCTTGAGTAAAGAAAAAAAAGAAATTTATATTAATAAGGTATTTTCATAAAGTAACAGGAATTTTGTAATTTCATGGGTTGCATGTATCCAATTTTTTTCATTGTTTTGTTGATAAACATGTCAGAAAAGTATCTGTATATTCAATTGACATGGTATATAAGGATCAATCCCTAATTATCTGTACATTGTTAGCTATATCAGATGTTTAAATCAGATAACTGTAATCAGTTGTCAAAAAGGTTACATGTGCTTTAGTACAATCGGCTATTATTTATTTATTTAAAAAATGGATTAGAGAATTTGCATTTAATTTTGCTATATGAATGAAATAAACTGCAGCAAAGTTTCACATGATGAGCTTCCTGGCTGATGATATTAAAGCGCATCACTGAGAGAGCTCAACGCTATTCCAAAGATTGAGATCCAGACGTGTTATGGGGATTGGAAGAGGTGCTGGCATTATCTAATGAGCAAGTTTGCTGTCCTGCATATGTTACTTCTTTTTCCTCATTTTTTTTATTTTTATTCTATTGAAAGTAATGTTCTGCATTAGACTATCTTGAAAAAATCAAGTTTTTAGTTGTTTTTCATAGAAAAGAAGAATTGTCAAGCCCAAAAATCGTAACTTCCCTAACTGTCCCATTTTCAGTTTTTCATCACTATTCATTCAAGGAAATAAATGATTATATTAATAAGTAGTCTAGAACAGTTTACAACAGTTTACAACAGAAACATAAAGAAAGAAATGAGGCACTCGGTCGTAAAACATGGTAACTGTAAAAATGAAAACTTTGTTGAAATGTTTGTTTATTACATGTTTTAACTTCAACCAGCAATCACCATAACTTAATATTAACATTATACTTTAAAATATCAAATTTTCAATTTTGAACAACTTATGAAATCAGTGCCAAAAACTTTAATTCACAGTAAATGTTAGTTTCCCTGTTTTATGACCGAATGCCTCAAATATGTAATTTTCTAGAAAAAATTCTATAGTTATTACCACTTGTTGAATAATAAACCCAATAAATTTAGGCACTTGTTCAATCACATTAGATATTATCTTATCACTTACGCAGTTAAGTATTTCTTCAAACAATGCAGATGGAATGTGCTTGGTTTTATGCCCTTTTCTGCTTATTCAGTATGTCCAGCAGCCTTGAATATAAGGAGTTCTGTTTTTATTTTTTGCTTTTGGAAAAAATCGGGAATTATGCTTGAAAAACAACCAGCCATCAGGATATTTTAATCTAATAATTTTATTTTTCCATCTGTACTTGTTAACAAGTATATAAAATATTGAGAAGGTTGATGTAGTTGTTCCACTTACCATCCAATACAATGAGGCCATGGTGCCTGAGAGCGTTAAGGCATCACCTTAGTCCTCGAGACTGCTATGGTGCCAGTTTGAATCCAGCCTTGGTGGGTGTAAATTTATTTTGTGAATCTCGACCTTCCCACTCTGTTTAAAATTGGTTGGTAACCTGTAGGATAACCCCTCCTGTAAGCCTTAAAATGATAGGAAAGGACATTAAACCTCAATAAAAAATAAAATAAATCTTTAATACAATTAAAGTTGGAAAAAGCCTCCTTTCACTAACTTTGTTCTTCACTCCCTCTCACTCTCTCTCTCTCTCTCTTACATACTCATTCTACACTTGACAATAGAAAGAATTTTTCACTCTACCTGTTGCTAAGTAAACTAGAGATGTTATGGAAAGGTAAAATAATTTATTAGCTTAAACAGCTTCGAGTTTTAATTTCAACCAATTTACATATTGTACATTCATCTTCTAATCTACCAGTTTGCCCCTCGCCCTTGAGGCTGAGGGTGGAGGGACAAAGATAAGGGGTTGGCATTATTTATTTTATTCCTATAATTATGATTATTTTGTTTTTTAAAATAAGTTTTTGAATAAAATTGTAGTGAACTTTATTCCAATACTTGAATTTTATTTATTTTCACTTGACATTGTTTTTTTGCTGTTTTTATTTTTGGTGATGCGTTCAGTATAAGAATTTGAGTTACAATATTTCACAATCAAACAGGAATACAACCTTTAAGGTTGTAAAACTTTAAACTTTTATGGTTGATAAAATTTGATTCTCAAGTCCGAAAAATTTAATCCAATGAATTGATGAAAAGCGCCTTGAATTTTACAGTTTACAGTCTTGAAATCCTTGAATTATGCTTGAATTTTTTCATACTATAACACTGGACACCCTGTTATAGATACTAATAGTTTCGGATAGATGGAAGAAAGGAATGAAAGAACATCTCATTGTGTCTAAAGACGTGACATAGGCAAGGGCCCCAACTATTGTGTTTTAATTCATACTAGTTGTCTGGATGCTAGTCTCTATAGTTTTCCCTAAGATGGGTTTTTAAATTAATAATTTGAAAAGAAAAAAAAAAAATTTAAGGAAATTTTCCGTTTTTTCCCTCATGGATTTTTACAATACAAATTCCAAGAGCATCTGTACAAAACCAGACAACTTGAGCAATATTTGCATTCCATTATTTTATAATGCTGATTGAATCATAAACAGATTTAAAGTTAATAAAGAGGTGTGTCATTTAAAGGATAGAGTGTAAATTAAAAATTTGGTCCATTATAAAATGGTGCTTCACTCTGTTTATTACTTCTACGATATACCGTTTATCTATATCTCTACAAGTCTTCTCTTTCTTTGTAACATCTAAATTATTCAATAATATACAAACTGATAGATTTTGTGTCGGTAAGGAAAGTGCCTATTGTATTCACGTGCACCACTACATAAGCTGTAAGGATTTCTAATCATTACAATTTTATGGAATATGGTATTATTATTCCTTTCTTTGTACTGCTTCGGATTAACTTATTAAGTAATAACTATGATTAATGTTTTAATAACTATTTTTTTTTCTTCTATTTTAACAGATGCACATCCAATTTGTAGAAAGTATGCTTGGAGTCCACAAAAAGTACAAAGAACTCATTCAAGAAGTTTTCAACTCTGACCAAAGCTTCATGGGAGCTTTGGACAAAGCTTGTTCTTCTGTCATTAATCATCGTATGAACCCTAAACAGCCTTGCCGGTCTCCAGAACTAGTAAGTATAAAAAACCTCTGAAAATTTGTTTTGTTTTTTAAATAAATATGGCTGTGTTAATCTGACTATTTATTTTTTTAGTTAGCAAAATATTGTGATACATTGTTAAAGAAATCATCTAAAGGCATGTCGGAAAGTGAAATAGATGACCGTTTAGCTAACTCGATTACTATTTTTAAATACATCGATGATAAAGATGTCTTTCAAAAATTTTATTCTCGGATGCTTGCTAGGAGGCTTATTCATCAACAATCTCAATCCATGGATGCTGAGGAAGCAATGATTAATAGGCTTAAGGTAAGACCATCGTTAAGGTTTTATGAAACTAATATTTTTAAACATAAGACGTAAGTAAAAATTATTAGGATAAAAAATATTTTTAATTAAGGTATTTCTAGTAAATTCAAAGTAAAGTACTTAGTAATTTTTGTTTCTGTAAAGAATATTTCAAATAAAAATTTTCATTAGTATTATATATTTGAAATTATTATGGCTATATATTTTCTTTTCCTTTCTGTTGCCTTTTATTGCTTTTCAGAAGCAGAATATTTTTTGTTTTGATCCATTTTTTTATTAAAATTAACTTTTGCACGACAATGTTTCAATTTTTTTAATGATTGCTTAAGGGTAGGAAGTCCCAAGGATAGTTTTTTTGGAGGAAGTAACTGGTAAAGTGCAAAACATGATATTTATTTATTTGTCCCACTTCATTTCAGTAAAAAACATAGAAAACAGATTGCAGCAAACAAAAGTTACTCAAACATAATTAAATGCAGTGACAATTCAGATAGCCTGTATTTTTAAAAATTATTAATGTTATTAGCCTATAAAATGTTGATCAATCTAATTTCTTGCTGACATTTTCAAGGAACAGGTTCAGAACAGCAATCAATTTTTTTCTTTATCCAACCCTTATACCTTACGGTGTCGGGGCAGCTTGTATACATTTTTCTAAACGGCAATAAAGTTTCACTTGAATAAATTTCACGTTTTCACATCTTTTTTTTTCCTCCCCTTATCCTCTTATTTTATTTATAAAATAATGTTTTTACACAATAATTTCATACTTATTAAAAATTGTATGTAGTCAAGTAGCTTCCATGGGTATATAGTTGTAATGTCAGCGACACATACGAAAGTGAGACTTTTTCTCTTAGCAATTTATTATAAGATATGAACAGACATGGATGTTTAATAAGGTCTTTTTAAACATAAATAAATAATAATTCAACATTCCTATTTTGTTTCTTTGTTATAGCAAGCATGTGGGTACGAGTTCACCAACAAGCTTCACAGAATGTTCACCGATATCTCAGTATCAAATGACCTTAACAATAAATTCCAAGCATTTCTTAAAAGAGATAATGTCGATCTTGGTGTCAACTTTTCCATATATGTTCTGCAGGTATGTTTATTCAATGGGGAAAAAACTATAAAACAAATTTTATAGAAATAAAAGGAATATAAAACAATTATTTACCAATTATTTAATGAAATATTGTGAGATTCAATTTGAATGTTTTTTTTCCTCCTCAATGAATCCATCATTGTTGTCAGGCATTCATGTATTGTATGATAATAATGTGTTTGTTGATCTTGTACTCATTATGTCTTGTCAATAGGCTGGGGCTTGGCCTTTAGGGCAGGCTAATCTAACATCATTTGTTTTACCTCAAGAATTAGTTAAATCTGTACAAATGGTGAGTATCTTTAAACCATTATATTTCATAATTATTTATCTGTGCAGTGATTATGTTAATTATCTGAATAATTGTTATTTTAGTTTGAACTTTTTTACCACAACCGATTTAGTGGTCGGAAATTGACGTGGCTTCATCATCTTTGTCAAGGTATAAATTTACACAATTTATTTTCTTCAAAGTATTTAATTTTATTTATTGATTTATAATTTAATTTTTTAACCAGTTGTTTCTTTCTAAACTTTATATGATAACGATATAATATTGTAGGGAACCCTTATAAATTGCTCTAGATAGTTGTCAGAATTATTTTTAATTACACCTCTGTCATCCATCCCCGTTGTACCAGTCAAATATTTGGCTAAAACAATGAACAGTTATTTAAGTGCAATATTCTGTGAAACAGGAAGTCAGGATGATATATTTGATATATCTTCTCTAGTCTAATATTAATTGTAACTTGAGTTTTGCCACGCTACTAAATATAACAGAAGATAATGTTTATTTGATTTGATTCTAATGTTACAAAAACATACATTTGTTTTTCCATTTTATCTGGTTGTATCTCATAAATGTTGGTTGTGATACAAATTATATACTTATATAAATTATAAGTGAACTCGATAGCCCTTTTTTAATTAAATAGTAATTAATGCAAAACTTTAATTTTGAAGTATAACCATAAGTCAATTCTGCTGTAAGATTAAGGATACCCATTTTGATATACATGTATTTGTCTATGTAACATCTTCGAGGCTTAAGTGAGATTTGAAGTTTTACAGTAGCCACCTTTTTAATCAGCTACTAATTATTTTTTTTTTTAATCTTCGAACTCTCTCCTAAAAAGTTTAGTGTTTAAAACTGGTGATATAATACAAAATACCTTTTAAGAAATTTATTTCTGGCTTCAAGCTTTTTTGAAGAAGGAATTTTATAACTTGTTTATTAGAATCATTTTATAGAAACAAAAGAATATATCGATGGCTAAGAATTGATACCTCGTAACTGCCAAAAAATTGGATTTTATGCTTTGACGCTAATCTCATGAAACTACACGCTATCGACTGGCGAAATCTCATATGTATAGGTGAAAGCTATCTCTAGATGAGTAGTCAACTTTTCTGGTGTTAACTCGTACTATCTCTAATATAGAAGAGTCGAGGGACTGAAAAATATTGTATTTTGATATCCCTTATTAGAGTCATGAAAAATACTCAAAAACTTGGAAATTTTTATTTTTAATTGTTTTAAAAGAATTTTTTGTCCCTATTATAAAGCAGTCATTTTGCAGGTATGAGATACACTTCTTAGCCATCGGTATTTTGATTAATTAATAGAATTATAAATCATCAAATTCATGTAAACCTGAAAAATTGTAAAACAAGTTACACTTGAATTTTTAAATAAATTTAAAAACCATTTCAATCTCGCCTTTTAGCCATGTCATTTCATAGCTGCAGAAATTTAATTTTCTTTTGTATCTCATTATGGTAGTCTTACTGTTGTGGGTGTTGTAGAATTATTACTTTATCGATGAATATGTTATGCTTTGATCTTAACAATATTCAAAATCAACCAATACATTATGAAAAAAAAAAATAATAATTCACTTAAATACACTACCGATATATCTTATGATTTGCTGAGAGGGGTAAAAAAAATCTGTTTTAAATTATATTGCTTGATTAAATACGATTGTGACCTTGTTAAAAAAACAATTTTTATTTTGTATTTATTTTTTATTACATGAAGAAAAACAAACTTTATTTTCTACCATACTAGTGATGGATTGACTCAGGGATTGGGAGTCCTCATGGGGCAATACAAGAGTCTGTAATGTATGAATCTGGAACTTGTTTAGGTTGGAGTTGAAAAGGGGAAAGTTGAATGTGGATGCTGCTTTTTTAGCTCAATTCACCTTAATGGGGTTATTTGTTTTATACTTACATCCTTATTTCAGTTTTTATATTGAGATTTATTAATAGTAATTTTATTTTTTTCAACCCAGTTATGTTTCACATATCCAAGAGTGTCCTAATTCAAAATTGATCGGAAAATATCTTTAAAATCTTTCTCGTCTGATTGTAAAAAAGAAGATTTAAGCTCAATTTTTAAATTATCATGTTTAAAAGTGTAGATTTAAGGATTTAATTAAAGGTAAAACTCTTTTGTGATTATAATAAATTCCTTTTGAGTAAGAACATTTCTATATACAACATTCTCTGTCGATCAGGTTTGAAGTTAAATATATGATGATATAGAATTAGAAAGTTCTTCATAAGTACTCTTAGTTTTTGCAGATAACTTAAAAATGTGATTTTTGAGTTAATGTATTCTTCTTGCACAGGAGTTAGAATAATTGTACTTTTTAAGGAAAAGAAAAACTGAAATATGTGTGAAATGTAAATACTTTTATCTTATTTGTTTCTAGGTGAATTAAAACTCTGCTATTTGAAGAAGCCATATATTGTTACAATGCAAGTTTTTCAAATGGCAATGCTTCTTTTATTTGAGAATGCTGACAGTCTAACAGCAAAGGAGATACAAACCACATTACAGTTAAACAACGAACAATTTAACAAACATCTGGCCAGCCTAATAGATTGTAAAATCATCGTTTCTTCCACTGAGGTGAGCCTATGCTGTTATCTTTATTCATTACTCATTAAAATAATAATGAAATTAGATTGACAGGAATATTATTATTAATCAATCCGTGTTGTTCGCAAAATCACTGAGTGATGTAGTTTGAGATATGTAATGTCGATTTTGATTTCCTACAAACTTACTAACTCTAAACATGTTATCTCAATAAGAACCGCAATTAAGGTTATTTTATTTAGGAATTGTTACATCAGATACAAACCAACAACACTGCCCTGCCTTATTGATATACGCAGTAATCCCTCGCTATTCTGCAGGTTCAGATTTAACGTGGGACTAGGTCTAGTTCACAATATCTGATCAGCCTAAAAATAAGTCAGCTTCATATTGTAGTTTTGCAATTCTTATCTCTCATCCTTTCAGATTTCAGAAAATAATTAAATTAAAGCTTTTTTATTTAGAATTGCTACCCATTAATGATTCATTCTTTTCTGCCCATGCTGTAGTATGGGCGGTTTTATTTCCAACAGATTCGCATTATATCCCTTCTGCCATTCTTCATGCACCAACAGCCTCCTCGTTCAAATCTCTCCTCTTTAATCACCTTTTCCTTGGGCAATCTGAATAATTATTGCAATGTACATATGACATAAATTTTAATATTTTTCTTTTATAGTAGTTTCTCTTTACTTTGTTTAGGTTTTTTCTATTTTTTCTTATTTTATTTCTCTGTTTTGTTTTTCAGTTATTACCAGATATATAACCATGTAAGAAGTATGTATATAAATCGTATGTAAAATCTGTTAGGCCAAACTGCCCTGATCATTAATAAATAAAGTACTTCAGTCTCAGAACAATAAAATTATTTTTCATTTCATTATATTGAGGGTCTCCAAGCTATTATGTTTGTTTTTTCAATGTTTCTCTTTAATTTTTTTTATTCCAAAAATGATGACAATATGTCTAAGATATCTTTTAGTTTGGAGGACCAGGTCTGTTCGTCTATTTCTTCAAGAGAACATTCAAATTCACTGCCTATTCTTGCCTTTTCCTCAAAGATTTCTTGGCCTAGTATAGTATGGCTGTAGTGGCCAAGCACGTAGACTCCTTGGTTTGGAATACTGTGAGTTCGATTCCCACCTGTCAGTTAATGTTTATTTCACATCTATACCAAGAAATAAATCTTGACTCTCCCACTTTTTAGTTTGGGACAGCAACATCTAGGTAGCCGTCAGGAATTAGAAAAAAGGATGAAAACTAAAATACTGATCTCTTCATTGCATCATCAACTTTTTAGTCATATGTCACAACCTATGAAGACAGCTGTCCATGTTGGAGAATGAAAGTAGACCCCAGCAAATTGCCGACTGCAGCAAGAAACTGCTGATCTATGTCAGCTTTTGTTAAAAAAAAAGAAAAAGTAACAAATAACACATTTCAAAGATTAGCTAAAAAGTGCAAAATAACTTCTTTTTTTTAAAGTTGCCATCAAATTTTTTTTTTTCCGAAAGATATATATTTGGATTAATTTTTTTTGGGGTTGTGGAATAGCAGCGTCATCTTATTTAACTTAGCTGCCAACCTTAAGTAATATACTTAGAACTAAGTTTTTTGATCCCAGTTAAATTTTGAAGTGACAAATTAGTGTATTTAGTATTTAGAAATTTATACTTATATATGATGTTAAGGAAATTTAAATTGTTTGAGGTGTTATACTTGGAGAACATGTCATTAAGGTTCTTCAGTTTACTGCCATTTTTGAATTTTTTGTGAGGATTAATATATTAACTTCTAAATTAAGCAAAACCTGCGAGGGCTTACTCCCAAAACATTGCGTGTAGGTTTGTTCTCTGTCTGAAGAGAAGTGTAACATTGAGCCAGAACAGTCAAGCAATGATATTCTCAGCACAAACTTAGAAAAATGTACATTTTACATTGTTGTGATTGCTTTTATTTATTTTAGCAACTTATTGATGACTCAGTTTTACGCTTGAATATGGATTATACCAATAAACGAACAAGGTTGAGGATTACTACAGCAATGCAACGTGAAAGCCCTCAAGAACTGGAGCAGACTGTGACTGCTGTTGATGAAGATAGGAAACTGTATCTTCAGGCTGCGATTGTGCGTATAATGAAATCACGAAAAGTCCTCAGGCATAATGCTCTCATTCAGGAGGTATGATGTAATCTTAATTAAAATTAAAATAGGCAAATGCAGTTATTGAATAAATGAGGGTGTGGACCGCAAAACTCCCTACTTCCATTTTTATTAAAGTCGAGATAACTATGGTTATAAGTAATTACTCATATGTGTTTACTGCCAGAATGAAGAGCCTAAACTTTATTTTGTTGCGTTTAATGATCAATAGTTATTGCAAAACTCTCTTCATCCAGCAATCAGTGGATTGCAAAACTAGTTACATCCCTATGTGAAATAATGGAAGTAAGGGATTTTTCCATTCATGCCCGCATGTAATGTTGTACATTAATTTTATAAATATAGGGCATACTAATATTATTGTTGCTATTATCTTGAAAAATAAACTGGAAACAAGAATTTTAATTAAAATTGAAACTCTGAAGTAAAAGCAATTGCAAAAATTGAAACATCGCAATTGCTGATTTCAGGACATTTAAATTTTTGAACTTCACTCAGACTTAAATCCTACTAAGACATTGCCTACTGGCTGAAAAGTGAGAATATCTCTTCTCAAAAAGGATAATTCTTTTCCACAATGATTTCTCAATTCTCAGATGACTAATTATCTGAAATTCTGACCTCTTTATAAAAGGTCCTTGTGATGAGGGGGTCAAAACTCACTAAGAGGGTTGTTGTGCCTTTTATGTTTGTATACATGTAAGAAAATGTCTAATTATCCAGTGTTAAATTGAATAAACTATATATGAATTTTTTTCTCTTTAAGGATACTGGATAAGGTGATGAGCCAATTAATAGATATACTATAATAAGCTATATTCAAAATTTTCACTGTTAATCATTTTTTTAATGTTTATTAAAAGTTAATTATTTTTGTTTAAGGTATTGAGCCAATCAAAAGCTTTTGCCCCTGCTATAACCATGATCAAGAAGTGCATCGAAGCCCTTATAGACAAGCAGTACATAGAAAGAACTCCTAACTCTTCAGACGAATATAGTTATGTTGCATAGTTTATTGCTCCTACTTTATATTTATTATGTACATATATATATCATCTGTTAATGTGCTTTCTTTTAAATATTAATGTATATTACATACATACTTTAACATATAAAGACTTTGTGATGGAATTATGTACAACAGAAGTGATTTTTGTTTTAACAATTGAATTGTTATTCATAATGCTTTGTTTTGTTTTTTAACTGAGATAGAAATATCATTGTTTTTTTTTAATTTGACAATTTTCAACCCCTCCAATTTATTCATATATAACAAATTTTTATTTTTTAATTTTAAAAATATATAGAATGACAGTAAAAAGTCAATTTTATTTAGTATCATAAAATTCTGTAAAACTGATTGTTTTATTTTAATTCATTGATTTAAATCATGTTCCAATTATGTTTTTTTGTAATATTATGTATACTGAGTCTTACTGCATTGCTGTTATTAATTGCTTTGAATTTTAAGAATTATGTCACCTTTGTGATTAAAAAAAATTATCTTTAATAGCCTTAGTATAGCGTGCTGAAAGGGTCAATACCATATATACATTGCTTAAATGATTGATCTTTATAAGGAAGGCCCTTTAAACAATTTAGTTCTATTTTTTTATCATTAGTATCCATACTGAGTACTATTTATTGTTTAGGCGATACCACCAGGGCTTAACCAAAATTTACATCTTCATTTTTTGAGTTGGGTCATGACTATTTTTTTCATTTTATATAATTATGGTTTTAACAAGATAAAAGAAAAAAATCATTAAGTACTTATCTAATTTTCGGAAATCATCAACAGCATCACCTTGTTATTTACTATTTGTAAACAATTTAACAGATTATTTTACCCATCAGTCAAAACTTCTTGGCTATTTATGTGTGTATATATAATATATATATAATTTTATTCAAAACCTTTCTGTACAAATATTCTATGGTAGATAGTATTTCTTGTTTCTTAAAAATAAACCAATATATTCAATTATTGTATATACGGTACTGACATACTAAACGGTCGATCTTAGTTCTGTTGTCTGCCAAAACCTGACACTGATAACACTGATCTTCTTTCTTGTTGGTATTTATGGACGGTGTTAAAAAATTAAATTTGAGGTGGCGTTAAAAATTCCTATTCATTAGTATTATTTAAATTATTACTACTTTAACTAGATCATAATTGTTGACTTCCACTCGCTCAAGGGATATACAAACTCCCAACAGATCCTTTTCAGTTGAGGTCGAAGCCTTACTATAATTTAAATTTAGTTGTTTGTGTAATGGAAATATCATGGCCATTCTCACAGACTTTCTTTGATGGAATAATCCCAAAATCTTTAGTTTGTAGAAATTTTTTGGTCGGCCTTATACCCACATAAAAGTTCATTAGTTTGTTGCTATCCACAGCAGAAATAGTAAGTCTCTGGGGCATAGGTAACTATAAGAGCTTTATATCATTTCCTAAGAGAGTTTTATATAATTTCATATTAGTTTTTCTGGACAACAGTTGAGAACGGAATAACTTTAGGTTTGCAAAATATGCACGGTTCCCTAACTTAATTCTTCTTTCAATTTCTGGCAAAATTTTATTTTCATTATTTACCAATGAGCTAAGATATATAAGTTTGTGACACTTTTAAAATTAAAATTGTTAAGAGAGAGGTCACAGGGCGCTGGATCCGACAACATTTTCATACGGTTTGTTTAACTTCACTGATTACGAGCCCAATCTTGCTTCCCTGGCTGAATATAATTTTCAGCGCCTCCTTTACAGAAGTCTCATTTCTGGCAATAATTACTAAATTATTGGCATAAGCATATAATTGCCACATCTTGCTTACTGCCAAGTTAAAGATGCCAGTTTTGACTGCATCTTTAACCACTTCGTGAAGAGCAATATTACATAAGATAGCAGATAAAATTCATCACCTTAATTTTATTCTTAACTAACATTCCTTCCCACCATAAGCCCTTGGAGCATGCATTATTCAATGTCATTTTTATCAGTCTTATTAGCTTATGCGGAATTTTATTTTTATTTAATATACTAATTAAGGCCTTTTTTTTTATACTATGAAGTCCTTGTTTGTAGTCAATGAAGAGACCTTGCAGGTCAATATCAATACAATATCAAATTTGTAACATATTAAATTTGTCAGTGGTGCCCTGTTACCATATCTGGAACCACATTGATAGTTATTGTAAAACGTCTTCAGAGTGTGCCTTGAGCCTTCTTAATATCAGACATGATAGGACCTTGTGAAGGGTCCTGAGTAAAGTTATGCCTCTATAATTTTAACATTGTTCTTTATTGCCTTTTTTAAATATAGGAAATATCAAGCTCTTGAACAATATCTTAATATCGATAGCTTGATCTAAATAATTTTTAATTAAATTGGCAACTAATTTATCCTCACAGGGGGGCTTTATTACTTTTCAAGGAACCAATAACTCCTTCCATTTCGTCTCTTGTAGGTATTTCGACATTAGCTGTGCTGAACCATTGTCTCTTCCCCAGTTACAATTCAGTCCAAGAAATTTTTTGGTCGGCCTTATACCCACATAAAAGTTCATTGTAGCATCAAACACATTCCTCTTTTTGATCAGCCGAAAGAATTTTTGGAACCCATTTTGCTCTCACCTTGCTCATATGCAAATTTTCTTTAATGATCCTCAGAGCACTTGTTTTTGAAAGTCCCAACCTTGCTGCTATTTCTTTGGTCCTCAGCCTCTGATCAGACAGCAATTCAACTTCCATAATTTATCCATTCTTTTACAGTGAAATACGAGGGGGAGGACTCCCTATACACAGGATCCAAGCGCTCTTTAATTTGCGCATGAATAAGGCCCTTTTTACAAAAGAATTTAATAACATCACAGTATGATCTTAAAGACTGTTTAAAAGCACAGATTCCTTCAAGGTTAGATACGGACTGAAGAAGTCCAACTGATGGGTATGGAGAGTACAGGCATAAACTTGCACGGTGGGCAAGTCAGCCTGCTTGAAGTAGAGGAACGAGGGCAGGCCGGATACTTAAGGAATTTACTATGCACATCTGTTTAACTTTCTAAATCAATTGACTGCCTTATAAAACATTCTGCTTTCGTTTTCCTGGTTCAGATTTTCCATTTCCTTGATTTTCTTCTTTGTCATATTTTTCTTTTCCTTTCTACATATTCTTTTGTTTTCTCTCCCCAATGTACGATAATTTTCCTCATTTTGTCTGGTATGTCTCTGTAATAGTTTCAACCGGGCAAGATTTTTCTTCTCTATTACTATTCTGCACTCCTCATTTCTCTCAAATTTCTTTTCTCTTATCACTTTGCTGGCCGCTTCTCAAATGGAATTCTGTAATACTTTCCGTTTCTCCTCAATTGATTGGCTGCTCCACTGCTCAGCTTACTATCCAGTTTTCCATGGTAATTTGTTCTCTCATCTTCAGTTTGAAGTTTCTTAAGTGTTCCATGTAGTACATTTAATCTCTTTAGGTGTCCACACTCTAGTTATCTTTTGTCTCTAGTTAAGTTCTGCTCTTACCAGGAAGTGGTCAGAATCACAATTGGGCCTCTCATACTTCAAACGTCAATGATGCATACTTGGTCGATATTAGTACATGGTCAATTTGATTTTGACAGAGAATGGTGGCTCCAACAGCAGGAGGCCTTGACTCTTCAAGACATGTAGCAACACCGAAAAAGAAGAATCCAGATAGTTAAACATTCAGGCATAGGTAGAGTATAGGTAAATGTTTGTATATATAAATGAATTGGTCGAGAGTAATAGACAATCAATTATAAAATTATTCTTTTGTGTACTTAGCCCAGCCATAAGTTCTGTTACAGGAAAAATTTGTATAAGTCCAACACAGATTGAATTTTGACAGTGAAATTAATTTATATGATGTCTTACAAATGAATGATTAAATGGCTATCTCTTACCTGTACACAGCCTTGCAGTACATAGCAATTGTGAAAAATTGTCAACTGCTTTCACCAGGGCCAAGCCTTAATAAACAAAATTAAATTCATTAATCATTTCAGGGTGGAACAAGAGCACCATCCCAACTCAATGATCGTTTTTTGCAAACACGGTGTCCAAACTCATGCCAGAAACTCCCAGGAAGATATTCTGGAGCTTGCAGTTTTAAATCCCTGAACAGTACTCTCTTTGCTGAAAAAATTGGGTTTTACTGTAAGATTCAATTGCAACACACAAGGCTCATTAAACTCAGCAGTGATAGGAGGAGAATGTCCGTGAGTTCATTAAGGCCTTCAGACTTAGAGGTGGCCATTTTGAATTATTAAATTTTCATATAATCATTTTTATGTAAGACATATTTTATCAATAAATTTCAGTGTTAAAATTCAATCTGTGATTGATTTTTCCAACTTTTTCCTTGTAACAGAACTAGGTGTATATGCATTTATAAAAATACTTTTACAAGCATTTATTTGTGAGTAGAGCCGACATTTGGGTGGTCGCATTGGGCATCGTGACCATAGGTGTAGCATTATTTTTAAAGCCAGTATAATATCATTTTTTAATAATTAAAATTGCAAGCCACAATGAGATTCAAAATTTTTCGATCATTAGTGGAATCGACTAAACATCAAAGTGACTATCTTGTCGTGGCATCCTCGAATACCACTAAACAATTCCTGATCAGGACATATGATGTAAAGGAGGAAGGAATCATCTAAGAACTAGATAAGATCCCCCTTATAACAGGCCACTTAAGCTTAATTTCATATACTTATTGTACTCAACTAATCAAACATCCACAATGCCCTAAATGTACAAACATATAGGAATAAAATATTTTATTGAATAATCAATAAACTACAACTATAATCTTCAATATGCTTACATTTTTACTTTTTCTACTAGTAACTTTTATGACCTCTTAAAGTAAAATACAAAATACAGTGTAGGTTGTAACAGTTGATAATTAAATTTAATTCCAATATAATGAAATAAAACAATACAAATATTTAAATATGACAAAAATATAACCAATAAGGGTTGTCTATTCTAACAAATTTTTTAAAAATTAAAAAAAATTAAATTAAAAATTACAAAGTTGAATAACTATCTGGAGTTATTGAAATTCAAATTAATTACCATAACAGAGCCTTTTTAATAATGGTGTAATATAAACATGATTATTTGATATATGATCAATCAACTCATCTTTTTCTCCATACTCTTCATTACACATTCTACATGAAAAAACATCATAATAATGGTCAGACATAATGTGGTCAGATAATTCATCTTCATAAGTATTACAGAGAATGCAATTGCGAATAATTGAGTGTTTGTCACGCAGATGCTGAATTAAAGAATGTACTTGGCTATAGGAAATCTCACATATATAACAATCATAATTTAAAAATGTATGTGACAAATGTTTATCAACAGTATGTTGAGTTATACTCCAAAATAGTTTAGTTTGATAACTGCAATCTTTGAATTTACAATTAAAGAAATAATCAGGATGTTTGTTAGTGGAATGTTGCTCAAAATGTTTTTTGTTGTACGTTGTGTAAGAACACACTGGGCAACCTAACTCAATAAAGGTGTCTTCTTCTTCGTCTTCTTCCTCATCTTCTTCTTCGTCTTCTTCCTCATCTTCTTCTTCTTCCAATATACCATGCTTATCCCTTTTGTGTTGATATAGAGAGTTCTTCTTTGGAAACATTAGATCACATTCTGAACAGGCAAAGAACAAAGTAAGTTTAGGAAAGTGGTGACCGATGTAATGCTGAAAGAGGTGTGTTGAGTTTTGGCAAACAGCTTGGCAATTATGAAATACACAAACGAAGTGAGAGTGTATTTCTTTGAAGTGAGCATTTAAATCAAATTTACTTTGATAATTGCAATAATTACAAACATTTACATTTTCTGTTCTGGAGTGAACATTCACTAAATGTGTAATAACTTCTTCCTCATTTTTAGAGATAAAAATTGCATACATATTGGACAACCTAAGTAGTAATAACTTACATCATGTTTATCTTTTTGATGTTGAAACAGATGGAATCTGCTAGACCCAGAATAATTTCTGCATAAAAGGCATTTGTAAAAATAAGAGTCGCAATGTTTAACGGTCATATGTGTTAAAACATCTCCTTGTTTGAGGTGAACTTCACAAACATTGCATATGGAATGATTTTCTCCTCTATAATGTGGTGATTTTCTTTTTTGAGGATCCATCTTGACTAATATACCAAATGCCTAGGTATACAAAATTAAATGTATGATTGCTTACCTATTCTCAATACCAAAATATAACTCTCATTAGAAAGAATGAATAAAAACAACGAAAATTCAGTTGAAAATAACTGAAATCATCGACTGACAACAGTATTTCAAATACTAAATTAGGTGTCCTTGGATTAGCAGTTGCAGCTGAAAGCACTTTTTTTTTCATAAGACATGTTGCGTAATCAACACTATGACATTATTAATCCTTTTAATCTAATTCGAAGGTTTTGTTTTTAAAAAAAATAAAAAGTTTTAGTTATCAATTCAGAAGAAAGTTAGACCTAATTGTGACATTGAAGAGATCTATTTCTTTTTCTATCGACCGTTTATTTCGTAATTTTAATCTTGAAAATTTGAGCAAATCACACCACTGTATAAAAAAAAATGTTTAACATCTTCCTCTTCGCCAGTTCGAATCTGACCAACGATAATTAAAATTTATTTCGTAGCGGACCAGCGTAATAAATCTCGGCCTTCCCACTACTGCTAAAATAGGTTGGTAACCTGTAGCAAAACTCGTCCTTCCTCCCCCCTAGGAGAGCTATTCTTGGAGGGGGGGGAGAGGAGGAAGTGGCCTTTTTTGGATTTTCCAAAGGGGATGTTGTTGTTTGAAGAAGAAATAGAAAAAAAGTACACTAAAACTAAAATTAAATAAGTGGTGGTCCAGACAAACTAGAACAGAAAAAGGGAAAGGTTTGTTGTAGACGAAAATTTTGGTACATCCTAGTTGTTTGAATCTCTGAACTTAAATCTGAGATTATCTGACAGATATACCGAAACCTTGGTTTTCGATCTATCTCTTGGAAACCTGTTTTATTCAAACAAGAACAACGTTTATCTTACTCTCCAATGCACGATGTTAACAACCAAACTTTTAAAAAGTATACAAAGCATGGTTCTTTCATGTAATAAGTGACTGTGAGACAGTTTCGTCCTCTTCGATTAATATAAATGTATGTTTGTGAAAACAATCCAATAACCCCGATTTTCAGCAACTTTGAGTGTTTTCCAAAAACCACAGGCTACTTACCAGAGCATAGAACAAGCTGGGGAACGTTTTCTGGTTTCATAATATAGGCATGGGCGTATAAAAAGAGTCTTGCCTCCTTCCACCAAAAGACCAAAAGGATAGTTATTAAATTGTGAGAAAGAGAAAAAAAGAAAATTAAGTTAGAATTTTTTTTTTTTTAAATTGTTCAATCTAATGGTTTTCAATTTATCGATATTAGTAGAGATTTATGATCTTGCAATGCTTTTTGAAAGTCTCTGCTATCTTCGAGTTATAATGGAAGCTTTAGCTAAACTTAAACAGACCAATAATATTAAGAAATCAACAATTTTAACGAACAGAAATATTATGCGTTAAATAAAATTTGTATCCTGGTAGAAACGATATCCTCAGGGAACCAGACAGCTCTCACGTGAACTTCTACATCATTGGCGAACATCTGCTGAAATCAGGATAATTTCTGTAATTTGATATATAACGAAATATTGTGTAAATTAATGGTTATGAATATTGATTGGTTGTAATATAGTTCATTGGTTGTATTGTAGAAAATAAGCATCCTGAAGAAAAAAGACTTCAAACCTCGATGACAGTATTATAAAAATGTTTTTTTTATAATAAAGATAATTGTCAAGGAAAGTTGTTTTTCACAAATAATTAACTCACAAATAATATTTTGATGTTCTCTAATATTTGAAATTATTTAATATATTAAAAGGGGCATCCTCTATTGTTGCTCATCGACCGGGCAGGCGCACAGTGTGGCGAACATATATGTCTATAATATGCTAAAAACATACCATGAAGTTTTGTCAAAAAATATAGTTGAACTAGTTCTAAATATAAAAGGATAATTTTCCTTCCTCCAACGATTATTTTATTTTAATGTATTATTAATGTGACAATAATGTTGAAAATTAGTACAAAGTAAAATAGTTGGTATAAGTGCGATAAGAAATGAGTTTCTCTATCGAAAAATTCATTGAGGAAGTACGGAAGTTTTCTCTTTTGTATGAGAGAGTTCACCCAGATTCGGCATGATCAACCATTTTGCACAAGTATGCTTGAGCGTGTGTGGGATAATATTATTCAAGAATTATGATTGAACAAGCAAGCCGTTTGATGGTTGATTGAATTCGAATCTTACAAAATCCACGCCTTTCAAGCAAAATTGAGCGTGTGTGCCGGCTTGAACAAACCTGTGTTGCCAGATTGAAGATTTCCGCCAATATTTAGAGGTAGTTTTTTTTTAGAATGAGAAAGTTTTGGGATTTTTTCTATCTACTGTTAAATTAATGTGTTCACCATATTTATCTGATTAGAAACTGAAAATTAGAATATTTATCATTCATCCTTTCTTTGCATCTCTCCCTTCTCTGTAATAATTATAAGTTGTAATGAATTATTTGAAAGCGACAACAGTTTAACTTACCTTCAAATAGCAGGTTTCAGAAACTATGTAACCCATAGCCTATGGTGATATTATTTTCGAATACATATTTTATTCGAAATTGTAATGCTGCGGTTAATCTTTCACGGGCTTCTCTCATGTTTGTATTCTATAATAAAATTTACATATTCATTGAAATTTAACAAAATTTAAATATTTAAACTTCATTACCCTCAACTACTGAATGGACCTTTACCTATTTGACAGTTAATAATTTCCCAAAATTTTGTAGCTCAATTAAATTTTGTTTAACTTGGTCAGTCAATCAAATGGTCATGAATGTATATATAAGATGAAGTATTGCTATAGTGAAAAATTTCTAATCCAAATTTTCAATTGAAATACAATTTTTAAGATCCCCTGAGTTCCTATAACCAAGTTTCATAAAATGGCGTGTGTGACGAAGAGTACGAAACTGAAACTTCGATTTAAGATAGATACATGCCTGGGACGTTACAGCAATTCTTTCAATAAAATCGAAAGATACCACTATCCTAATTCAAATCCTTCCTTTTTCAACACCTCTCTTACCCAAAAAGGTGCTCTCAAGTCATTAAACTTTAATTTAAGATTAACATCTTGATCAGAAGTAAATGATGATTTTTAAATGCATAAGTTTCAACTTTGCTAATCAATTCATTATTTTTGTGTTTTTCATTTTCTCTCTTTCTTTATTTTTGTTTGCATTAATTAATTATATATTTCGCGACAAGAATTTATTTTGTTTAATTATTTATTTTTATTGACATTATTGTAAACACTTATTGATTTTTATTTGTAGTCTTTTGGTCTTTTTAGGTATATATTGGTGTGTGTGTATTTATTTATATATATATATATATATATATATATATATATATATATATATATATATATATATATATATATATATATGTATACATATACATACATACATACATAATTCAATAATATACATTATGCAATTACATGTGTTTAAGAAAAAAACATGGAATAATTTGACCAAATAGGAATGTAGTGTTTCCTTAATCTATTTTTAACCATTGATTAACTCAATTTTACAAAAAATGTAATATCACCTGTTTTTTTCCCTCTGGTCTTAAAATAAAAATGAATCGGTTGAAAGCAACAAACAAGTTATCAATTATCAATTATATCATTATATATATATATATATATATACACAAACATAAAAATAAAAATTGTTTACAAACATTTATTTACATAAGCATATACATTTCGGTAAAAAATATACACAGCATAGCATTCATTGGAATACAATGTTTTAATGAATAATCAATAAATTACAAATATAAACTTCAATATCTTTATACATTTAAATGAAATATAGAGTAGGTTTTAACAGCTGATAACAAAATTTAATTGCAATATAATGCAATTAAATAATACAAATATTTAAAATATAATCAGTTAAGATTAGCTATTCTAATAACTTTTACCAAAGATGAATAACTGTCTTGAGTTATCCATGATGAAAACAAAATCAAATTAATTACCATAACAGAGCCTTTTTACTAAAGGTGTAATATAAACATGATTATCTGATATATGATCAACCAACTCATATTTTTCTTCATACTCTTCATAACATATTCTACAGGAAAAAACATTATAATAATGGTCTGGGTCAGACAAAATGTGGTCTGATAAATCATCTTCATAAGTATTACAGAGACTGCAAGTGTGAAAGTGTTTGTCACGCAAATGCTGAATTAAAGAATTTATCTTCCTATAGGAAATCTCACATATATAACAATCATAATTTAAAAATGTATGTGACAGGTGTTTATCAACAGTATGTTGAGTTATACTCCAAAATAGTTTAGTTTGATAACTGCAATCTTTGAATTTACAATTAAAGAAATAATCAGGATGTTTGTTAATGGAATGTTGCTCAAAATGTTTTTTTTTGTACGTTGTGTAAGAACACACTGGGCAACCTAACTCAATAAAGGTTTCTTCTTCCTCATCTTCTTCTTCGTATTCTTCCTCATCTTCTTCTTCTTCGTATTCTTCCTCATCTTCTTCTTCGTATTCTTCCTCATCTTCTTCTTCGTATTCTTCCTCATCTTCTTCTTCTTCTTCGTATTCTTCCTCATCTTCTTCTTCTTCGTATTCTTCCTCATCTTCTTCGTACTCTTCCTCATCTTCTTCTTCCCATATACGATGCTTATCCCTTTTGTGTTGATATAGAGAGTTCTTCTTTGGAAACATTTGATTGCATTCTGAACAGCCAAAGAACAAAGTAAGTTTAGGAAAGTGGTGACCGATGTAATGCTGAAAGAGGTGTGTTGAGTTTTGGCAAACAGCTTGGCAATTATGAAATACACAAGCGAAGTGAGAGTGTATTTCTTTGAAGTGAGCATCTAGATCAAATTTACTTTGAAAACTGCAGTAATTACAAATATATAAATTTTCCATCCTGGAGTGAACATTCACCAAATGTGTAATAACTTCTTTCTCCTCTGGCGAAGAAAATTTCATACATAATGGACAAGATATGTAGTAGTATCGCACACCATGTTTGTCTTTTTGATGTTGAAACAGACTGGATCTGTAAGTTCCAGAATAATTTCTACACAAATGGCATTTGTAAAAATATGAGTCACAATGTTTGTAGGTCATATGTGTTAAAACATCCTCTTGAATGAGTTGAGCATCACATTTCTTGCAGATGGAACGAAATTCTTTTCTATAATGTGGTGATTTTCTACCTTGGCCCATCTTTACTATTCCAGTATTAATAATTAAATATATTGTTACTTATATATGTACAATACCAAAAAATAACTCTCGTTCATAAGGATGAGGGAAAATGACGAACAGCTGAAGACAACCAGTGCTGCCATCCGTCAATAACAAATCCAGGTATCTTAATTTCAAAAAGATTATTGTACAGTCTCGTTGTTCTCATGCTCCTTGAAAAAATCGTACAACTATCGTATGCTCAATGATTTTTTCGAAAAATAAAATTAGATCATTGGTTTTCTTATTACTTTAAAGTAATGCAATAATCGATGTCTTCGATCATTATTTTTTATTAAAGCGATATTGGCACTTTTAAGATGCTAAAAGTATATTTTTTAAATATTTAACAAAAAACAGTATGTGCTTAGAACCTTTTTTCATTAATTTCTTTTTGAGGTTAATGGGTCAAAAAAGAAAATGACTAAAACCTTATGCTATGGAACAATATAAACAATATATGAATAAACATAGAGGAGGGTGGGCCACCAAGAAACAAAAATAAAAATATTAAAAAAAAAAAAGTTATGCAGTTTTATGCGAACTAGCAATTTTAATGTAAAGGGGCATATGTCAAGCTCAAAATAAAGTGAAAGGAATAAATCTATTTGAAAAACATTTATCAAAAATAAAATAAAGAGAAATTTGCGAAAATGTCAAATGGTGATCTAGAGCCATGAAGCAGCTTATTTCCAGACCTGGGTCCACCATGAGATAGCTTTTTAGGATGATAATACATCATAAAATATTATCATTTACGAATATTTATTGTAAAATTGAAATTTGAAAATGATGAATTAATTTACTAAAAAAGTTCAAATAATATACAAATTCATTACTTGCTGAAGCTATTGAAGCTACACCAGGAATGCTTGGAAAAAGAAACTTGTTTTTGGAATTTACACATCTTTGTATAAAACTTACTTCTAAGTCACTTTCTTCATTCTTATCAGCTAGCACTTTGCCAATAAAAAACCGAATTTTTGAACTAAATTCCACTAAAATAAAGTCTCTCATTATCTAAAATTAGCAGAGTAGGATTGTCTTTGCTGGAATTGGTGTGAGCTATAAAATGCCTAATGACTGAAGGGAAAATTTCTCCGATCATCCATCCTGAACTGCTGACAAGGCCTAATGTTCCTGGAAGAGGAAACACAATCACAGAAGGCAGAAAATTTCCAGAAGCACTTACAATAGAGCATGTAGTCACAGTAACCCCTCGCCTGCACTGGTACATTGAGTGACTTGCTTCACATCTTTACCAGCTATAACTCGTTTTGGTGTCTAAACAGTGGACGTTAAGGTTTCATTCAGTTTGAAGAGAGGAGTACCCTCTGCAAATTTACTTCAACGACTATAGGCGTCTTGCAAATTGTTATAAAATGTTTCAACATTGTGATGGTTGAATGATGTTGCACGTGAAACGACTGCAACCTTCAGGCTGTCTTACAGAGAGTTCCGGATGCCTTTTCAAAAACTCTCCAGTCTATGCCAGCCGTTTTGTTTTCTGTCCAGGATCTTGGCATTTCAATGTTATTTATCTGTGCCATTTCAAATGCCAGTTTCCTCATATCCTTTGTTGATTTGCCATAACACATTTGAGAGCACTTCACAACATATTCAGAAAGAGCTTCTTCTTGTTCCATAGAAAAAATTAGCCTATTGCTATGTCTTATCTAGGTTAAGTTGAGCTTGATATCTGTCTAGCTACTAATACATTAGTCTATATATATAGGGATGCCATTGGGCAATCATTAAGGATGATTATCCCAAAATTATGTAAGCTTATGAATAATTAGAATTTCTTACCTTATACTCTAAATTGGATACCTTTCCAAGGGCCTGGTTTGTGGTTACCATTATTTAATAATTAACCAAGATAACGTTCCTACTTTTAAGTTTAATACTAATGTTAATCAAAGTTACTGCTATCATACTTAATGAAATATATTCAAATTAAATATGGGCATGGTTACTAAAGAACAACCTTCTTTCTAACATTTATCTTTATTCCTCAAAATTAAAATAACAAACTATTCCAATAAAAAGTTAACCATGGAATGATTCAGCCTAGACTTAGCCATTAACTGTTTTATCATAATTTTCTTATCTGTAATAATTGGTGTTGATGGTTCCTCAGCATCTCTCCCTCGGGTTCCCCTGCATGTCTTTAGTCATGGAGCCAGAGCGCATCTCTCATCTTCAGAGTCACGTTGTTGAGATCAGAGAGAAAGTCTTGCGTCAGCAGAGGTCAGATAGCAAGTCCCTTTTTTTTCCGCCATCTCGGCTTCTCTCTAGTTCTTCCTAAGAGGGGGTCGAAAATGTTGTTCATTGGCCGACTAGTTTTATAGAGGGAGGAAATTCTGGGATTTCATCGGATGGCTCCACCCCTTGTCCTGACATCCCTTGGGTGGTCCGGTATCTGTGAATCCATTATCCAACTATAATTTAATCATACCTTTTCCAGGCGGTCTCCACTTTTTCCTCGAGATCAGCCGAAGCCTAAGGATAACTGTTCTTAAAATTGATTAGGTATCCCAGCTTTGGCTTTGTCACACTGCTAACTTCTCGGTAGGTTTTTAAATTAACTTATCCCTTGTCTCTGAGGGTAAGCGCTGAGGTGATATCTGTCATCGCCTGTCAGTTACCCTTCTTTCTACCTGCTCATCCCTTATTATCTTTTGTTCGTGCCTGGTCTGGTTAAATTATATAACGATAATATTGTCTAATATCAATACATATTACTATGCTTATCATTAGGTTTCATATTTACTTCCACATCTGGATTTAACTCTATAATCATAATTCATAAATATTTTATAATACTGATTTATGTTGCATCTAATTTAATATGTATAATAATACCAAACTATATTTTGAATTGCTTATTTTTGAATTTTTTGTGTTTTTAGAACTGAAGACGAATAACATTCGAAACTGTTTTCAATAAAACAAGATTATAGAAGTGGCAAATAATTTATCAATTCCTAATTATTAGAAGTAATTAGTTGGTAGGTAATTATGCAGTTCATGATTTATTTTTTGTAGCAAACATGATATGAACTTAAGAGCAAGTAATAGAGCTGATCAAAATGCTGAGCTGCTTCCGTATTGTGGGACATTAAGTGCAAGGAATACCGGGATAGAAATCTGAAAAATGATGAATGTTAAAAATGGTTTCGTACTTTTACAACAAACATCAATGAAATCATCATCATCATAATCCTATCCTTTTTTTTTTACCACTGTGCAGTTTAAGGATGCCCTCTATATAGCCTGGACTATGTGTCCCTCTCCCGTACCAGCTGCTGCTCCCATCCAGCCCTCGCTTTCTGAATGCCTCCCATACGATTTCTTCCCAGTCTATCCGAGATCTTTCCTCCTGTTCCCTGTCTCGTATGTAATTCTAGCGGTTCTTTCCTTATTCATTCTGAGGTGCCCAAACCACCGCAGTTTATTCTCCTCTAAGGTGGTTTCCACTGGCTGTACGTTGAGGTTTGACCTGATTGTTGTATTGCATATTCGGCATATCCCTGCTAAGTGTGCCAAGCAAGCTCTACTCCAGAATTCTAGAAACAAAGATTAGAAAAGTCATCGACTGCCAGATCGGAGAGGAGCAGTATGGGTTTAGAAACTCGAGGAGTACAAAGGACCTGATTTTCACCTTGAGGCAGGTCATAGAAAAGTCCATCGAGAAAGAGAGAGCTTTCGGTCTGCTTTGTGGATCTGGAAAAGGCTTTTGACAGTACGAAAAGAACGATATAGAGCGAGTGCTGTCTGAAAGACAAGTAGATGTCAGCGCGATCTTAGCTATTAGAAGTATATTTCGCAAGACACGAAACATTGTAAGGATTGGCAACCATACTTCTAAGGAGTTGAGACCTTGCAGGGAATACGTCAGGGATGCAATTTGAGTCTCCTGCTCTTTATATTGGTCCTAGATCGGGCGCTGAGGAAGGCTAAATCCAGGTTGAGGAGCTTCCAACTTGGATATAGGAACTTACAGCCTACTTTTTATACAACGCTCGCATTTGCCGATGACCTCATCATATTCGCTGCTAATGTAATAAACAGCATAATGTAAATATCATATAAGAAGAGCTATCAAGCATTAACATGGATATCAATCCAGAGAAAGCAAAATACATGAAGACAGCCCCACCGAGCAATGAGAATATCGAGGTTGAATGTGCAAATCTTGGATCAAGTTCAAGATTTCATATACTTAAGTGCCTTGCTGAATGAAAGCGGCTATATTGACGGAGAGATGTCGCAAAGACTGGAAGCAACTGAAAGAAATTTCCATTCAATTCAGAGAGGTTTCCTCGACAGAAGAGAGGTAACCAAAAAGACGAAGTTGTCCGTCTACAGGTCAATGTTTCTGCCTATCCTTTCCTACACCTCGGAGTCATGGACCCTCATCTCTAAACACAAGCGGCAGATCCAGGCAATGGAGATGAGATACTTAAAAAGATTGAAGGGAAGACGAGGAGAGACAGGATCCACAATACAACAATCGATGAAACATCTAATTAATACCTTCCATTTTTAATTCACGAGCCTGGTATGTACATACCTTTAGTGTTCATAGCAGTGGTGAAGGAATTGGGAGATATATCCCTCCTTCCCTTCTCTCCCCGAAATGTATGAAAAAAATAAGTTTGTATTTTAAGTAATATTTTTATCCAATTTTCATGATTATCCTTAAGACTTATTCTTAGGCTTTACAACTGGCATAAACCTTCTGCCCCAAAAAGAAATATATTTTATAAAAGATAGTATGTGAAAATAATTCTTTCTTAAACATTTATTAATATTAATTACATGTAACTCCGATGTTTTGAGGCATTTTCCCCATCATCAGGATTTAATTAATCATTAAAACATAATACAATATAATTATTGCAAAATTTTATCAAATAACATGCAAATCACATTTTTTATTATGAAATATTATATCTTGCAATTTTCTGCCATGACAAATGGGTCATTCTCATGAGACTTGTCAAAATTCACATCTATTGACTTTGATTTTATATCCTCTAATTATTGTGATATTGACTCCCTTTATTATGTATGTCATTGGTGAATACATCTAGCATTAGTAAATAGTGAATGGCCAAAATATTTACATTTAAAGTAAATTGTGGTTAAAATGGTTAGGAGTTCATCAAGAACTTATGTCTCCAGGAAATGATGGAAACGAGTATATTACCACTATTATTTCGGGAAATAATCGTTTTATAAGGTGGCAATCCTGTACTCCTCTGACCTTAAGACTCTCTCTCTAGCCATTTTGTTCATGTGTATCAAAAATTTGCAATTGTCTTTTCTTTTAGTTAGTTATTGGATCAGTTAAGGTGAATAAAACAAAAAGATACACACCATTATTAATTTCCTTTAATCCATTTTTTGCAGAAAGTTTCAACCACATTGTAGATTAACAAAATAAAAATGCAATGAGGAAACAAAGAATGTTCATGTTTGGTGAAGTTTTTAAAATATTTGTGAAAAAATAAAAGGAGAAAAACTGTGGAATATTAATTTATTCTCCTTAACTCATCTCTGAATTTTTAATAAATGCTAAATTAATTTATTTTTAAAATAGAATAAATTTCGCACAAAGATTTGATATTTTTTTTTAATTTCTCCCCCACCCCTTCAATGGACATCTCTGTAAACTAGAGAAAATCATTGACGTTAAATACTGAGTTTTCATGCTATATAGAAGGAAGATAAAAATAACAAACATTAAAAGGGTAAAAATATATTAAAAATAAATTATATACAATAAATTAGAATGTCTTTTAAGTATGACTGTTAATTTAGGCACTAGTACAACATAATAGCTCCGTTTCCTTTTTCTTCAATTATTGGTTTAACATTTTTCTTAAGCCTCATTTCTTTTGTACCAGAAAATATAAAAATTATGTTCACAAACTGTACAAGCACTGCAGCAACAACTAGCCTGAAAAGTAAATATTCATTACAACAGATAAATATAGCATTTCCTATTAAATTAGACGCTAATATAACATTAAGAAGTTGTGCAATTAAAAATAACATCCAGTCCCATATCTTTAAAAAGTAACCAATTATGTTACTCTAAAAATACTAATAAAAATAAAAATATAGCACACATAAGAAAACCTAACTATTAGCTCAATGAGTAGTAAACCGATTTTTTACAAAATAAAAATATGAGTGTAGATAAATTAATATTTTATTTTTTCCTTATATGCATAACTTATTGTATAAACATCTAAAATTTAAATAACCTATCAATCAGACAATAAGCAGTCTACTATATTTTAATTATTTTCTATTATCTTCTTGAAAAAAATAATAAAAATTTTAACTTTACCCATTATGGTCTTTGGGGAGTGGGCATACCTTTTTCGAGTACTCACTGAATCAGAACCATTAACTTAGAAAAAGTTGACTACTTTTTATTAAGTTGCTACCGTAGCAGCTCAAAAGATGGACTAGCTGCTATTTAATCATTTATTTTTCATACCTATTTTATACTTTTATTTTAATTTCTATTATGGTATTTAATGTGAAATATCACAGTAATTTAAAATTCATACAGAAAGCTCACCATTAATAAAAATTTGGGTGTAAAACAATTTATGACATTGCTTACACAGCAGAATATTACAATAGCTTCAATGCAGAGAAAATAAATTAAATCAGTTTTATATGTCGTACATTCCTAAAATTTATAGGTGTGAAACACAGAAAACTTTTCTCAAAAAAAGAGAGGAATCATATCAACAAATTTAATTAAAAAAAAAAATTCTTAATCATAATAAAATAAGGAGATGGGTTTTTATATGATGCCTTGTTTAACTACAGGAAGGGAAGAGTTGAGAAGGAATAAGATGACATCCACCTATGAGAGCAGTTATATTGGTCATATTGGGAGAAAGATGTCTGTCTACCTGGCTCACCAAGTACATCCGGAATGCCAAATTTTCAGAGCTCAGTCCTCAGCCATAGCCAAGCTTTCTTATGAGTGTATAAAAGCACGGGAATTTGACAAAACATAACCAATGTCAAAGAAAGAGCATAGATGATAGGCTGATTATAGAAAGCATCAACACCACAAAGAGGATTAACAATTTTTATGAGGCCAAGTCCTATAAAACAACACATGAGACAAGGTTATACATTTGTAGGTAGAAAGAAGAAAATTAGAATCCCTTGAGTGAATAGTGAGGAACGGAGCCTAGTAGAGAAATTAATACTAATTGGCACTAACAGTGCTGCAGTGGCAACTCTCATAAGTAAAAGAAAATGTATATAATATAACGTATACCGACTTACTGTCGCAGGACATCGAAGAAGTACTCTATAACAAGATACACCAAAAAAAAGTCAAAATAATTGATAAATAAGAATGATTGTCTTCAACAGAAATAGGTCGCTGTTGCAAAATCCTGTGTTACGGCAAGGCAAAAAAAAAAAAAAAAAAGCGCCTTCTTTAAAAATTTAATAATGATACTTCCAAAATGCTTTTCGAATATTAATTTAATTAATGCACCAATGTTTGATAACATTACTTTACTTTTACCTTTAGGGCAGTATTCTTCATAATTGAATATAAATTTATGAAGGAGAAACTTGGCTGGGGATAAAAGCACATAAGAAAAAACCTATTATATTGTGTGCTGACGTTTTAGGCCTAGAAAAAAACAAGATAACAGTGACAGGACAATATAACACAGAGTAATATAAGACAGTATGATGATAAAAAAAAAAATATTTATCACTTCTGATTACTAAAAAATAATAAAAAAAATATTAATTGGATTAATAAGGAAAATAAAGAGGTTTAAAATATTGTGAAAATACAGAAAAAAAGATAATGAATGATATGAAAACAACTAATTATAATAACTACTGGCATAAATATTTAGGAGTGTGAAAAGTATATAAAGATAAATATGATGATATAAGTAATGTAAATAATGAAAATTACAACATAAGGTATAAATGTAAAAAAATAATTAAATTTAAAATAATATAAAAAGATAGAAGGAAAGGTTATGATTACTATGTAAGATATAATAGAATACATGAAAACATGTATGCAAAAAATAACAAAGTAAAATATAAAGTTATATAAGCTTAAATATAGAGTAATATAATCATAAGTAATTTCATGTATGAGGAAGAAAAATAAAACGTTAAAACATACTCTCACCATTAGGAATATAAATTTAATCAGATTACTAGTTCAATTAACGTAAATTCAAAAATTAACTTTAGAAGTAATATAATTTTAATTTGAAATATTAAATAAATAGTCAAGAAATTACTATCATTTTGACTGACAGGATTTGAATGATCATACAAAACATCCTTTTTATAATTTTATAGATATAATTTTTGTACAACTTTTCAAATTAATCTTATTCGATTAACTTATTAACACTGATTTGCCAGACAAGTAACTTTTTAATTATACTACAATCTAGTTGTTCTTTTGTCCTTTAAATGAGAATCAAACAGTTATTGTTGATTTTAAATTATATATTCCAATCCTTAATATTCTGAAACATTGGCACATAATTAAATAAATAATAAAATAATTTTTTTTATAATTTCAACAGATCCGTAAAGCAGCATAAAAATGAAAAAATAAACTTATATATTGTTTTATGTAGGGTTTAAATTATAATATTTTTAACACCAATAAATTTGTATTCTATATATTAATGTTGAATACAATACATTTTTGACTACTACAACAGGAATATGGTGATAATATACTCCAAACTCTACCAATACATAAATAATTCAATCTTATAATGAATACCAAAGGAAGTAAATGGTTTTAAAGCCAGTACAGTCGGATTGTGTTTTGCAAATTGATTACTTTTTAATTTAATTTAATTAGAGATTGATAAAAATCTCCATATTTATCAATCCCTAATTAGATTGATCCTTCTATACCACCATGGGATGTCAACTAATTTAATTTAGGTTTAACAATTATTTGAAGGCATCCATCTTCTGACTGACCATAATCTTATCATCTTCCTGGTTGAATCATTGTTTCCCTGCCTGATATGATTCAGAGGAAGCTAAATTATCTTTGACCAAGCAATTCAGTATCAGCCTAGTCTCAGTATTATATCAAATATAATGGCAAACATAAATCTAGTAAGTTGTTTTTGAGTCCATTTAGTGCAATTTAATAATGACAAATTTTAATGAACATATTTATAATAATCAGCAATATACTAAAGGAAATTATGAATGACATTAATTTCTTTCTTATGTCATGTCATTGGTAGAATATTTCAATTGCATACTAGAAATTAGAAATGTACCAACTGATTACCGGAAAATGAGTTTTTATACAGTTAAAAACCATAAAATATCCATTTAAAAAAAAAATCTTAAAATTTACATCACAATATGAAACAGAAAGTTTTAAAATGTGCAATGAAATATCCTAAATACAGTTATTATTAGTTATTATAATACAAAAAACAAAACAAAAAAGTTTTTAACTTATTTTAAAATAACCTAAAGATGGATAGATATCAGGGTATTCAAGTTAATATATACTCAACAGATAGTGATTATTTTTACTTCCTTGTATGAAGCAAAGGAAGTATAATAATCACGAAAATTTTCGGTTTTCAGATTTCAACAGAAATATCTATTTTGGCCATCCCTGAATCCATTTTGACTAGTTTCATCTTGACCTCAGTGCATACGTTTCTATGTGCGTATCTCGCATAGCTCAAAAACGGGTAGGCGTAGAAAGTTGAAACTTTGTATTTATGATTGTTTTAAAATCTAGTTGTGAATCTCTTTTTTAGGTTACTGCATGATCACTGGAAGTGGTACTTTACTTTAAGGTCATAATTGATTTCCATCAAAAAGTATATTAAAATATAATGCAAAACTTCTCAAATTTAGTATTTATAATTTGTATATTGATTAAAATAACATACTAGATTTTGGTCTAAATTGGGAAACCGAAAGCAGTACTTTACTTGAAGGTCATAATAAACTTTCATCAAAAATTATATTAAATTAAAATGTAAAACATCTCAAATTTGGTAAATAAGACTTTTATATCAATATAAATAATACAATAGATTTTGGTTAAAATTGGTAAGCCAAAAGGGGTACTTTACTTGAAGGTCATAATAAACAAATCAAAAATTATATTAAAATTAAATACAGAAATCACATGGTTCGGTAACAAAGGTTACAAACGCGATTTTTTTTTACTCTAATTAAATACTTATATTACTTGTTTTAAGTGTTAAAATTGAGTGTAAAATACTTGTTTTTCTCCCCATTTGTGAGCTGAACAAGTCTGCAGCAGGAGAATGACATATGAGCTAAGTGGGTTCTTCCGATTAAAATGTCGAAACCGTCGATTTCCAATGCTTTATCTGGTGACATTGATAGTTCTAATCTTGTCACGGAACATGAAGAAATCTCTTGGGAACTTGTTACTTACTGAAAGAAAACGACTTATAACGGAATGAGACCTCCAGAACTTGTTTTTTGTGTGTGTCAATAGATGTATATCGCGACGCCGAGTGTTGTGTTTACTGCAATGTTCGGAAACTATTAACCAAATTCAGGATCACTTTATGAGGCACAGATTTATAATTTAATAGGCGTACAAGCAAGTCATGTGTCCACATTAGATTTTTTTTTTTTAAGGTAAACAAAAAATTTTAAAATTGGTATTTAAAACTTTATTATTTATTTACTTTAAATAAAAATAAACATTTTTAATAATAAATAAAAACAAAAAGTTTTTCATCAAAATATTCAAGTAAATAACTTATTCATAAATATGCAAAATCAAAATGAGCTAGATTCGATCTAAATGCATTAATTCAAAAGAATATTAAATATGCAATTATATAAAAATATGATCTCTGCTGATTTTCAAATGCATTCGATGCCTTGCCTGCTCATAATTCTGTACTTCATAAGTAATTTAAATGCAAATTTTTAAATTAAAAGTTCTATCATAATATATAAAAAATTTAAGATATTCAGATAAACCATTATCAGCTCATAAAAAATATCAACCACAGCGTGAAGCATTGAACTTAATACAAAGAAAAGGCCCTCAATAAACGCATTAAGCGAACTTAAGGATTGTAAAGTTTTTTACATATCAGTTATTATAATTTACTTCTAAGATACAAAATTAATCTGAATGAGTAAAATGGCCTCAGAAAAATAAACAATAAAATAATAGTGTCAATACAGGCAAATCCTCAACATTATTTCATTTGATTTAATGAATACATCGGCATTATAAATATCTTATAACCAATTTAAAAAAAAAAAAAAAGTCATAAACAGCAAGAACAGTTTACATGTGAAATAAGGTTTCCAAATTGAAGAATCAATAATTTTTCAATAAAATCAATAATTTTTCAATGAAGTCAAAGAACTCTCGATAAATGTTATTGATTCCTAACTAACTATTTCTGATTTAAAAAAAAAAATACAACAGTATCGGACCCTTTTATGTTAATTAAATTTTTATACATAGTATTAACTTAGTTACTAAGATCAAATAATAGAGACATTACCAAAAAGAAAACCCAAAGTCAGTTTTTTCTTCTGATGTCCAAGAAAAATCAGTCCTATCTTCAGCACTCATAACGTTATACCTCAGTCTCTTATAATACTGGAGTAACCAAAGTCCCAACGCACTACCTTGGAAGGTAACTAAAAATTAAATCATCTGTTATTCATTGTCTAATTGGTAAAAATAGAAAATTAAGTAGAATTAAAAATATATCTTACTTGCTAGGCAATTCCAAATATAAAGTCCAGAAATTCCAGTTAAAAAAGAAATTGGTGTGGAAGCAGTGTTTATAACAGCGAAGATTGCAGCAGTTGCAGAAAATAATATCCCAAGGGCCATACAAACAACTGTTCCAAACCAGACAGCATACATCATACCTTCAATATCTTTTGGAACTGAAAACATAAAAGATAGTTGTGAATTATACAGTAAGTTCATTAAAGACCCCACTGTTTTTGCTCAAATGAGCGGAGTATCTGACAATTAACCATGGAAGGAGATTTGTTTAAAAATTATGGAATGCCTTATGAAGAGGCTAGTCCTACAGGATTGTCTAGTATTCAACTAAACAGTGCTTAAAATTGAATTAAGGAGTGATAGTCCTGCTTAAGAACTAAATCTACAAAAACATTACTACACTGTTGATAATTATATTTTTCAAAGTATTAATATCTTAGCACAATTTATTTACATGACAAGATAATAAATTTAGATAAAATTTAAATGCTCTTATTCCATAGTCCATCTTTTAAGAAACAAGGTGATTAGTCATTAAACAAACCTCAAGCTAATAATAACTATTATAAACAGACAGGTAGCAAGTTTGATGTGCTAGAGATGGTTACTTAATAGAATTTGTAACAATTGGATATTTTTGGATAAGAGGTATTAAAGCATATCTAGGATCAAATAAAAGAAATTGGAAAGTGATGTCTGCAAAAGAATCAAGAAGTTAACTGTTGTTATGATGATTTGAAAATAAACTTTATAGCAATGTAACACTGAGATTACTGGATTAGGATTGATGATGACAGGATAGTCAAGAAGATATCTTAAGATCATTCAATCACTTGTGAAGGCCTCAATAATAGGGGGAGAGTGGTAAAGGATTTTGGGAAGCAGAATGGGTTTCAAAAGCATGTAATAGGGGGAGAGTGGTAAAGGATTTTGGGAAGCAGAATGGGTTTCAAAAGCACTAAGTTAATCATTAATGAGCTTGTAGATTATATTAAAAAGTAACTATCAGGCAGACTACTGACATTTTATCGGCCGATACTTTAGTCGGTTACTTGATTACTATGAAGATTATAGCCTAACAATTTTTAATTGGTCAATTAAATAGTTTGAAGGGAAAACTGATTCCCTTCCAACTGAAGCGTCCGCCAACTATCGGCCGACTCTTTGATCAGGAAAAGTAACATAGGACTTGTGCAGGTTACAGACTCTTTAGTCAGCAAAGCTCCTTTGCTTCTTTCCACCTTATCGCATTTTAATTTTTACTTTTGCTTATTGTCTTTATAGCATTATTATTTATATTTATTATTATTTCACATTATTTATATTTATATCTTATAATGTTATAACATTATTTTTTCATTCAATTATGCATTATTATAAATACAACTCACACCATAAGAGTAGTAGACGAGGATTGATTACGATGATTATTTATATATAATTATTATTTAACATTATTTATAACATCAAATTTCAATAAACTGAATATCAAAATAAAAACTTTCTATTTAATCTGATGAATTAATTAATATAATTAACTTTGTTGAAACTGGTTATAATCATTCTATAACAGCAGAAAGACTTTTTTGGATGATTTAGTAGTTGGTGTGAAACATTTCTTGCAGAACCCTATCACTATTCATTAGAGTAGGAGATGAGAGGACTTTAGTATGCAAAATTAGAATGGAATTCGAGGGATTCTATCAAGTATATTTTTCGCCTTAAAAATTAGTCAATCTTTTCTAAAATTGTATACCATTTTCTCTGAGATTGATAAAGACTTTCTTTTCCCATCTTTAGAGAATAATCTCGGTCAAAAAGTTTTTTTACTTTAATTCACGCACTTATTTACTGAGCAAACAGAAGAGTATGGTAGACGAGCTGTGACAAACATCTGTCACAGCGAACCGGATTTGGTATAAATTTGACAATGAAAATTTGGTGTTTTGCACATTAAATGCTTTGAAACTACACTGTTTACATGCTTCAGTACAAGAGTACCCATGGAAGAAAACGAGATATTCTAGGTTTGAGCTCATTAAGTTCATACAATTTGGAAAAAAAAAAATAAATAAGTGCTGTCTGCACCTCCTTTACTCATCATATCATGTTACTGGGCTTCGAAATGTACTTTCTGAATCTTGATCCTGCTAAAAAAGAGCAAGTGTATTGCATGGACTTATGGAAATGCGAGAGGGGCCAATGTAGAAATTGATATACTTACTTGCCAGTTTATTATGTTTCTGTTACAATAAAAATTTGTTTTTCGTTCGTTGATTCTTTGAGACAGGGTTTCTGTAGAAACGAGTGGTTCTAAGACCATTGAGTCGAAAATCAAAGTTGTAGATAATTAAAAAATGAAAATTTTTGTACCAACGGCGTTTCTGTATGATAAACGGTTGCCAAGATGTTGATGAATTACTGGAAGGATCCAGTCGTGCAGCCCTCCTAATTTTGGTAAATTAATAGATTCCTAGCCTCTAGGACCCTCCAAAAACGAATCAGAAGAGAAACCACGATGACCTATTTTTCCAATCTCAAGTCCTCTCAGCTCCTACACTGTATAGGATATGCCCAATAATCTTGATTTCTCTTCCTAATCTTCATTATTCTTCTCCTTCTAATAAGAGAAATAATAGCAATTCACAGTAACATTTTTGAAATACTTGCTAAGTTTTAACTGAAACAACTGCTTAATATTGACAAGTAAGCTGTGTAGAGACAAAAGTATGTAATTTGCGCACTAGCCCTCAGAAGATGTATGTATGTACAGTCAGTTTTCAACTTTGACCATCTGGACTTATGACCATTCATATGTAGCCATGAGTATACAGTAATATAGCCATTTTTATTGTATACTGTTTCATCACCAAATTTTAGTAACTGAATAAAAAATTCTGGATCGCCTGCCACAAGATGAACTCTCATAAGTTTTATGCAAATTTAGTTGGTCGATATTGTTCCAAATACGTGAAGACTTTTAGCAAGCTTTTATTATATCAGCTCTCTTACCTTATGGAATTGCTGGTAGAGTCTGCCAAAAATCTCTGGCAAAATGAAAGGTTATGCCATTAGCTTATTCATCATATCATAAAGATCGAGCAATAGGTTCAACATGAGCCGTAGGACTCATTGTACATTCATCCTTGACTATTATAAGTAATGCTTCCTGAATAGCTTTTCCAAGTCAACCATTATTACGAATCGAACAAATGGACTCATCACAGAGTCATGGTAATTAAAAAGTTGTGTGAGCAGTCCTGCCTCTATTTAGAAGCCGCAACCTCTGAGAATACTACAGCCAGTCCTGTACATCCTGATGATTTCACTTTAGCCCATTGTAAAATAATTAAAAACATTTTGCCAGTTCCATCAATAAAAATTACTTCACCTCCATTATTGACCACACTTTTAATAATAACATTGAATGCATATCTCTGATTATCGTCAAATTTTGGTACATCAATTTCTGCAATATTATTTGATTCATGTGTCATCTGGACGTATGAAAAGAGATTTGTAAGGTTCAGCAGAATTTTGATGTCTGATAGATGAAGCTGAAACTAATTCATGTAAACATTTTTCAGTAAGACAGACTACCTTATCTTCTATTTCAATCAAGCCTTTGCTGAAAATCTCTTCAGAGTGCATCCAATTCATAGTTATTTGAATAATATTATTCTCGATGAACAATATCTCAGAAAAATCCATTTGAAAAATTTTCCATAGAATTATAGGTTCAGATGGTTGACAGAAAACTAAAATGATAGCAAATAAATCTCAAAGCAGCATCACAGAGTATCTTTCCAATAATTATCATTCTGTAACAGACCTAGTGCATAACAGGCGGCTTTGAAAATAGGATGAATGATGCCATTGACAGATTGTAGGCCTGCTATGCAACTGATAACATGCATCCAGAATTTTAAGGGATCCTCTAAGGACCATATCGTCAAATGAATAAAATATTCAGCACTGGGAATATGATGAAATAATAAAAATATGGGGAGTAGAATTTAGAGGTAGAAAGGGATAAAGAAAAGGATAAAAACAGAATGGATAATGAATCATGAAAGGAAAACATGAATCTGTGTGTTTTGGCTTAATCTTGGCCATCCTTAGACTTCTGGGTATTACCCAAAACTAATACGCCGATTTGTTTTAAGATTTTTGTTCTCCTATTTGATATTCTACTGAGGTTGTCTCCCCTCATCATCTTTCCACGTTGGTGTAATTTTTCAAATAGTCATATTTAGTAGTTAGTAATTCTTCTGATATTGTTTTTGTACATCTTTTCTTTGTGTTGCTTCGTCTGATATGTCGGTTCGATATTTTCTTTTTCTTTCTGCAGATTCCATCTCAAAAAAAGTCTCAAATATCCAAGTTAGGAGCCAATTTTCGATTTCTGCGAAACATGTGAACCAGTGACCTGCCAAATCATGCAACTGTCAGAACAACCAGTAATCAAAAGGACCAATTTCTGGCAATGTCCCACTTGAGCATTTCCTAATATTTTTTTCGACTTTAGCAACATGAAGCGAGCATAGTCATGCAGAAGAATAACTTTGTCATGTTAATGCACGGCTCAAACGAATCAATTGTAACCTATACCGATCCCCCTTATACGCCTATACTGATCTTCATCGAGTAATGCCTCCAACACTGAAATCACTATTCTTAAAATGTCGAAACCATTCCCTACATCATTTATCAGTTGCAGCATTGTTACCATAAACTTCCACAAGCATTCGATAAGCTTCAGCTGCACTTTTCTTCCAATTAAAGCAGAAAATTAAAACCTCCTGCAAATGTTGCTCAGTTAACACAAAACTTGACATATTCAACACTGTAAAAAACGAGATTTTAGTATGAAACTCAAAACGATATAAACTAAATATTATTGACAGATGTCTAACCTCACTGAAACTGCCAAAATCAGCTGTCACTATGAAACATTCATAACAGCCAATGTCGTCTATTGAAAACGGACTGAACTAATTTGTACTCTCAATAAATTTAGTGATACTTTGGCTCAACAATGTTTCATTTTTTAGTATTTGCTCATCATAGATGAGGAATCTGTTAACTTAAGACATTAAATCAAGCCACGTAAGATGTACTCCTGGATGCTTCTTCATGCCTTTCATGTCACTTAGTTTCAATGTTACAGACAGGCTATCTGCTGATTATCAATTTTTTTTTATTTGATAGGTATGGATGAAAACATAAAGATAAAAAAAAAATAATTGCTCGGAGGTGAGGGTCCGTCCCAATGACTGTTTTAATCACTGGAAAGAATATGAAACTTAATACTTATTCCACTTCATTTCAATGAAAATCATGGGAAACAGATTGCAATAAACAATAGCTGCACAAACATAATCAAATAACAATACAGATTATTATAATCCGTAATTTTTAAAGCAATTAAAATTGTCAACCCTCAAAAATCCAAAATAACCTTTAAAATAACAACCTATAAAATGTCGTTTAATCTCACTTCTTGCAGACATTTTCAAGAAAAAGGGTTATGAAAGTAATAAAGTTTAACGTTTTCATAAAATAATTTCACTTATTAAAAAGTTTTAGTCAACTTGATTTCAGGAGTATGAAGTTGTCATGACTGCGATGAGTAAGCAAGTTGGACACTATAACACTTAGAGAATTATTAGGTCACTTTATTAACATTTTAAAGAAAAATCAGTAGATTTTATTATTGCTAAACCATCTGGGGATCAAAAAAATGTAGTTAAAATTTGGTAAAGATTGGTTCAATAGTTTCCTATGTAAGCGGTTACAAATGAAATTTATATAGTAGTATGATGATGAAAAACAATAATTTGCCAGAAAAAATAAACAAACAATTGTAAAGAACTGTAACTGACAATTGTTCACTGACTCCTTCAAAAGAACCAAAGTTTCAAAAAAGATAGGAATGACAGCATGACTTTGGTAGCTTATATCAAAAAGAACCTAGTGATTTGACAACATTTAAGCTTCAAAAATCAATGCTATCATCAAGAAAATATCCAATAAACTAATCTGGACATAGAACTAATGAAAATAAAAACACTTTTATTTAAGAGACTGCCATTTAGATAACAGTGCAATTTCTGCTATACATAGTTATAAATGAGCTCTAAACTAGTTTTGTCCCCAATAAAAAAAAAAAAAAATCGTATGTAGCGCAGAAATCATAATACTTTTCCATGGTTCATTGTCAGAGATGAAACCATTAAGACCTTTTCATAAAGCTAAGTAAACAAAATTATTTCTCCTAAGGCACGAAAATTCTTACAGTAGGTCGCACAAAAGAACATAGCATGTTCTATTATGTTAGTTAATATGTATTGTATATATGTACACAATAGAAATGTTTAAGATTAATTTCAATGATTTAAGATTAATGATAAATAGATAAAACTATAGTAGTGTCTCATTTACATGGTGGGTGAGCCGAGATCGTATCGAACACATGTACATATAATATTCATATATATATTTTCATAAGATATTTTATACAATCAATTTCCTAAATTTTAACTATACTGTGTCTACTGATTAGAATTTTTTATTATTATCATTAGAGCAGAGCCTAAAAACTGTGGAACCCATCGTTCCACTCCATCAGTTTTCCAGTCTCATGATCGGTTGGTGGGATTAGAGTATCACTCTAAAAAATCCACACAGGATTTCACACTCCCAGTAGTTCTGCATTCCATTTGGCGAGGAGTAGTAGGTGGAGTGATCGTCAGTGAACTTTAAGGAAGATCTTGAGATCAGTTGGATCCATCTGATTTCGGATACACAAAGCTACTTCTGCCATTCCATATGATCTTGGCCCATCCGCCATATAAATCTGACACTACTGAGTCTTAACGTAATTACAAATGACTCAATATAACAAGGCATAAATAAAGATTAATGCCAAGTGAACTGTAATAACTTAAAAATCCTTAGAATAACTGTAGTTTGATTTTAAATATCTTACCTTCAAATCGCTGAGCTCTCCACCCGATACCAACATTGAGGTTCTTTTCACCACGAAATAATCCGAAATGTATTTTACCATCTGACTTGGGAGATTTTAAATTAACAGCACTAGAAATTGTCCAATATTTTGTGCCGAGGGCAGCAGCCAACAAACCAATACAGAGACATGAGCCCAAGAAAGTAGCAAAGATCATACCATGTTTATAGAAATTCATTTTTCTTTTTTCTTTTCCATTTCCTAAGTGGAAAAAATGAAGATTTATATTATCAAAAAATGGCTGTACCACTGTACTTTTCATGGTAAACAATACTAAGATGATACTGAGATATCTGAACAAAATGAAATAATTATAATGTTGAGCATTAAAAGAAAAAGACCAAACACCTTTCCAAAAAAAATTACTATTAGACAGGTTTCAGAGTGCCATAAGATTCCTCTGATCACTTACACTATTAGTATGCTTAAGAACTGTAAACATGTAGGTCATACTTAATAGAAGGTTAGTAAACTTGTCACAGAAAGAACTTGTAAGAGGTATAGAGCTCACATACTTGCAGTTTAAACAGTTAAATGCGGTTAAATACTATGTTTGGGGTAAAAAATAGAAAAGTAAACGAAAAAAAAAATTAATTTAAATCAACCGTTAAGGAGCTTTACGTAAAAGTAGAAAAATGTAGTTGATCATAAAAAAATGTATAACAAGATTCTCCACTTACATGCTAGATGAAATCAATTGATAGCCTAAACATCACACCTAATCCTGATTAAAACAAGCTTATTAGCTCAGTAGCGCCATGTCAGATACACGCCTGAGATAGCTCCCACCCTAGATCCTACTTTCTATAAACTACTTTTCAGTTCTTACTATTTTCAGAAGAATAGAACAATTATTTCACCTGTTCATAGCTTTCACTTCTTATGTAGCTTTTACTAATTACCGAATATTAAATTAAACTAGTTTCTTGATACCAACGCATATTTAAACATTTTATTTTCAATGAATTATACTCTTTATTCTATCCAGAAATGATAGCTACACCTGCACTGTAGTCCAGTATAATCAAGTTCAGGGTTAAGGTCAAATACGGATGTACAAATTTTCCTCACCTAATTATGGGATGAGTTATAAAAAATGGGGTTTTCTTATAATCTAAAAATAATTTTATTTTAAAACATTTTTTTTTTTTTCTAAATATTCAAAGTATATGCTATTTGGCTCTATGTTTTGTAGCCATTTCCAGGCTAGCTGTTGGATTCCTTCTCATACTGTTCTTTGGATTTTTAACAGAATTCTGCATTCCACTTTCAAGATCCAGAGAATAGAAGGTTTTTCCTTTAAGATAGTAAGCCATTGACCGGAAAATATGGAAGTCGGGACGTGCTAAGTCCGGACTGTCAGCATGGTGAGGATGAAGTTCAATCCCATCCAGTTCTTAATTTTTTTTATTTTATGTTACCAGAAATATGTCGTCGAGTGATTTTTGTTTAAACAATCTCTGATTCTATTTTACTAATTCAGGATAACTCTGGATCACATCATACGTTCTTTGTAACTGATCACTATAAAATTCTGAATCAAGGGTTCGACCTTTTGGAATGAATTCCTAATAAATTATGCCTTCTTAATTCCAAAATACAGTGAAAATTGTCTCTTTTTTTCGAATTGCTTTTGCTTAGCGACTGGCACAACAGCATCATTGCAGTCTAACAATTGTTTTTTGGTCTTAAGGTTTCTCTAATTTATCTAATTTTCATCACAAGTAACAATTCTTTTATAGAAACGACGGTCACTTGGGTTTTTCTAAAGTTTTTAGAACCCAAACCCTAATCGACGTCGTGCCTGCTCAGTGTTCAACTGACGGAGAATCATTCTTGATGAATGGTGCACTTTTCCCAAGTAATCCAGCCGACGATTTATGGTGAATTGGGAAACTTCGATACTCCCTTACACAATCGGTTTTATCATCCATCCGAACCTTTCATCCACTATTTTTAACTGATTTCATTCATTTATTTGATTGATCTTTTTAACTTATATAAAATAATCGAAAACAATTAAATCAAAATCTAACTATTACTCATTAAAATTTTACCCCGACATTGGTTCATATATTGAGGAAAATAAATATTAATTAATAATAAAAAAAGACAAAGTTGACGGGTCATCTGAGGGGAGGATTTCATAATATATATATATATATATATATATATATATATATATATATATATATATATATATATATATATATATATTTCAAGCTTATATCTGAAATGTATTAATTGATTCTTCTGTGTTTGATTGGTGAGAACATTATTGATTCAATTTTGATAAAAGTTTATCAAAATTAGATCTACAATGTACGAAACAGTAGAGAAAAAAACGACATGTCAGAGCGCTGTAGCCCTACTCAGGCAGTTTTAACACCATCATTCTAACACGACGGATTTTTTTTCTGTCCTCGACAGGTCTCTTGGAACATTAGCATAACCGATTGCGTAGGGTCACCCTTTAAACCCAACAAAGACATTGAGAACCCTTTAGGTGGAAATTGTCAGTGTTGCCAGAATATGGACTTAAAAGAGTAAGACTGGGAGTAAATTCTAACTTTGACAAAGCAATGAGCACTGGAATGTGGGAATGGGATAAAATGTGTCGTGGATAACAAGCGTTTTGCATTCGAGGATTTTCCTTTCCTTACCTTAAAAGACTTGAAAAGTGGTACAAATATCATAAAGAAAAATCCAGCCAAAACAGGGGTGTACAAAGAGGAGGTATATCCAGCCATCGCAACCAAGCATCTTTAAAGACTGCTTTTTAGCTAGTTCCGTGGCTAAATATATTTCTTTGAATCAATTTTACATCTTTACGGGTGATTGGCCCGGCAAGATTGGCTCCTAGATATAGGGTTCTGGAACCCATTCAGTCATTCATAGCTGAAATCCAGAACCACCGTCTCTCGTTGTTTCGTCGACCCAGCTTTCCGAAGGGATAGAGTACCCAACCTCCAACTGGGTTGCTCGACTCAACAGGGCCAACCGCGAGTAGGGGAGAGTGGAGTTGGAGGAGAGAGACTAAGAGATTTCTTTCGAGAATCTTATGTTACGCGTCATGCTCCCTTTAGTCCTAAATTGAGTTATTGTGGGTCATTAATTTTTAATTGAAATTTCTCAATACTATTAAAACTAAATTAAATTAATTATTATATTTAAATATTATTAAATATAATTAATAAATAAATTATTAAAATAACCTCCATTACGCTACCATCCAAATGCTAAGTTGTAAATGTGAAACTCATACAGAAATCTTGAAAATGAAAAGACGAAAATACTGGGTCCTCGTAATTTTTTGTTATTACCTATATTAGTCACAAGTGGTAAAAAATATTGTTTAAAACGCATTTCAGTGAATTTGGATTTATCCTCTCTCCCCCCCCTCCCGTCCGAAATGTACGAAATTAAAAAAAATAGTATTTTAAATTATATTTTTTGTAATTTTCAACAATAATTTGTGATCCAATTTTCATGATTATCCTTAAAACTCCCAATTTGGTGATTATTGGTATTTAGGCAATTGCTTGGCTTCTTTTTATAAAATCTCCCATGAAAAAAAAATTTAAATCCCCTCCCGAAAAAAAATTCTGCGTTCGCTCACATAAATAAACTCATTTTGGTAAGAATATCATGATTTACCTACCAATAGCTTAAGAATTTTTTAATAGTAAAACATAAATTGCAAGTTCGATTGATTGTTTTAAAAAAAAGAAGTCAAATGAATGTCTGAAGAACTATATAATGCCAGTTTTCAGTAATATAATATATACATATTATTGTTTTGTGCATATATTTTTTAAATATATTTTTAGGGATATAAAAATAGTAAAATGTAGCGTTAATGTTTTTTTTTTTTATAAATCTATGTTCATATATACTTCAAATGCGATTTTTATTTCAGTAGTTCTTATAAGGTTAAGTGTTTCAGAAGAGACCCCTCCCTTTGCTTGTGATATGTTGTTATTTTGGCTTAATGGTCTATTTTTCTAGATATTATTAGTTTTTTAGTATGTTCAGTTGAATTGTTCCTTAAACGAGACTGTTTTCAAGCCATCTAAGACTGGTTTGGTGCCGCCTTCGACATGGGTAAATATTTTATAGTTTCTTTGAAAACCCTGGTCGGCATTTCAATTTTAATTTAATTATAGTGTTTATTAAATGCTTTTACTGTTTGAAATTTTTATTTCGATTGTTGTTGTGGTAGGTAGTAACTATATCTTTATGCTTTATATTTTAGTACAACTCATAAGTTTTGATAACTTGTTATCATTTATTTTTGACAACTATGTCATGGTTGCTATTACTAATCAGGCTTAATCAAATTCAGCACTGTTTATGTAACACAAATTTATAAAATGCTCTGATTTAACAAATGTTTTGACCCAAATGTTTAATCATTACTTTTTGTTATAAACTGAAGTGTTTTTCTACTTGAAAAATATAATGTTAATCTACTTAGTAAATCATACTAATGATTATAAATTTGTAATTACTTTTTCCCTGTAGTTGTTAATTTTGATTTCTGTACCTAACAGCTAGGCCCAGAATGATGTCATCTTCCTCAATTAACTACTTTAAGGCACACCTACTTCCATGATAAAATCTCACAAGGTTGCTATATTGTTGAAGCTCTACTATTTTTTTTTTTCATTGACTTCAATTTCAGTAAATTGTACAGATTTATACTCATAATATATTGATCATTATTAACTTAAGATGATTTGTTCATCATGTTTTCTGATGTTTCATTCTTGTCTGTAATGTTTTGTTTTAAATTGCATGCCACTCAGCTGAAGGAAATGATTCTGAGGATGGTATGTATTATTTATCTTTCATGTCCCAAACAAATTATTTTCCGACTAATACTTAATTTTTATGATTTATTTGTTTAACAAACGATTTATTTAGTATAATATTTTGGTCCATATAATGTAGTTCAGTTCTGAGTTTATACTACATTAGCAGTGGATATTCATATTCTTTTTAATTATACTTATTTTATTCTAAACATTTTGAAAATGTATATAAATTACTATACATTGCTGTAACGATTAGGATCGTTGAATATTTAGAAATTTTAAGCCAATAGTCTCCAATTTTGATGGTTGGAAGGAATGAGAGATGATCAACTCTTCTAGTGGAAATTTTGTTTTAGCTTGGTTTATTATAAAGTATTATTGTTTTATTTATGGGGTAGCCTATGTCACTTACGTACTGATTGAATTGGCACAAGTTCTCTAGTTCCCTTAACTCTTTTTTCTTTTTTTTTCTTTTTTTTTTTTTTTTTTATAAATATGTTTATTGAATGACTAATTCGTCTAATTTTGTAATAGTAAATAGTTAAATTGGTTTAGTATATTGCATGTTAACTTATGAATATATCATAATTTACGAGAGTTTTAAGATATATTGTAAAATTACATTAATTTATATTATTATGCGCAATCAGAATAAGGTAAAATAGTTTTATTTAGCATTTCAAAGTAATACAAAACAAAGTGTGCTGTAGTAGATGGGCAAAGTAATTATTTTATTAAATGTAGATGAAGTACATCTACATTCAGGTCATCTATCTCTGATTCACATTATTTTTAGTCTATCCCGTTGGAGTATATTGTAATCATATGTTTTTAAATTATTATGTTGTCAGTTTTACAAATTTACATTTATTTTCCGACATTATATCTGCAAAACCTTGTAAGTTCCTTTTTATTTTAATATCACTTATGAAATTTTGCAGGTTTACTTTCATTTTTTTTTTTATAGGTTTTTAAAAAATTTTAAATCTTGTTGGTTTACTTTGCGTTAGATAATATATATATATATATATATATATATATATATATATATATATATATATATATATATATATATATATATATATATATATATATGTGTGTGTGTGTGTGTGTGTTAACTTGTATGATTGTATAACTAACTAAAATAGATATACTAATTCAAAAAACAAAAATATTTTTCTGATTATATTCTTATAGGTAAAACATATTGCCAGTGCTGCAAGAAAAAGTGTACTGGAGAGGTGCTACGTGTACAAGATAAATATTTCCATATTGCTTGCTTCAAATGTTCAGGTAAGTAAATAATCTTTATTGATATTACTCTTTGTCAACAAAAATTTATATTGAATTGCAATGAATTTTTTGGTTTGTTCTGTATTATAATTGTTGATTAATTGAAATATTCTATGGAAAAAAAAATGATTGAGTTTATAATTTATTAGAAATAGACATTTTAGTATGTATTACTCATGTTAGTTATGTATTTGAGTAGAGATCCGGTGATTAAGAACATTCGAAATTATTGATAGAGATACTTCTCATTTGCTTTATTCCTAAAAGGATCTAAATTGAATTATGTTGTATCATAAAACAGCAAAGTATTTATCAATTTTGGTGAGTGATGTGATGAAAATATTACTAGATTATGAAACTTAATTAGTTAGTAATTTTGTGCAGAGAATTTCATTTCTTAATCGTTCTAACCTGCAAGTGCTGTTTATGACTTTCAAGACACATAATTGAGACTTTTTTTATAAGATTTTTAATTGAATCTATGCAAATTAAATACAATTAATTTTTTAACAATTATAATATCGTAATTACAAAAAAAATAATCAATGTTATTTTGTATTTATTTTTTTAATTAATAAAAAGTTTATTGCCAATGATATCAATGAGTATATTATATAATATTGTAAAAAGTTACATATATATATACATTTTTTAGTTTGGTAAGGAATATTCATGTTATTCAAATTGGAGATTGTGTCTAGTTGATTTGGGCTTTCAATTTTATTTATTTATTATATATATTTATTTCACAGCAAATTTTAACATTAATTTAGGCATAATTTTGTATGTGTTATATTACATTAATCTGGTATTTTTATTTGAGTGGTTTATTCCATTAAATATTTATGTGTGTGTATTTAAAAATTATTTCATTCCCTACTTTTACATTTATTTGTAATGGTTTATATTGCTATGTAATATAAATTGTTTATATTTTTATGTTACATGTATGCTTAAATTTGTTAATTTTTCAGTTTGCAAGTCATCTCTTGCTCAAGGAGGTTTTTTTTGCAAGGATGGCCAGTATTACTGCACTCCAGATTATCAATCAAGATTCGGAACCAAATGTGCCACTTGTGGGAAATATGTTGAGGGTGAAGTGGTCACAGCTCTTGGCAACACATACCACCAAGCTTGCTTTACTTGTGCAAAATGCAAGTTAGTAAAAATTTTGTACTTTATAATGACAATTATTCGTGTATTGTTAGCAAAATTTAGGAAACTGACAAATTGAATTTTTATCTTAAATTTAATTGGGCAATTAGTTCATTATATTTGTAATAAATTGTTCCTCTTTTACAGTCAAGCTTTTCCCAGTGGCGAACGTGTTACATATACAGGAAAAATTGTTTTATGTTCCAAATGTAGCAATATTCCTGAAGAGAACAATATTCAAACCCAGTCAGTTACAGGTTAGTAAATTATTATTGATTATTTTTTTTCAGTTTACCATAATTTGTTTATTATACGTCACAACTGGGCTACCTGCTTTTACTGATAGATTACTTTTGTATTATCAGATGGAAGCCATTCGTGGCGTGTCAGTTGTTGATATTTAACTTTCTTTAACATAATTTTGATTATATATTACTTTATTTCAAATTGGTTTTGTGATATGATTGATTTAAACTACTATTACTTTTTAAAAATGGTTCTTCAACGTGTAAATTTTAAAAACAAATTAAATGATTTTATTATTCTTTTTATTTTACTCTTGAGTGGAATTGGGAATCATGCGTGCTCTATTAAAGAGGATTTGCCTTTTTTAAAAACAATGGAGATAAGTTGACTACTCATGAAATTCAGGAGATGGTTGGGGATGCAGTCAGAATTAAAACACATAGTAATCAATTTTTGGGAACGGGGTAGCTCAGTGGGTTAGGCACTGTGCTACTTATCTGAAGGTCCCAGGTTTGAGACCGGCTGGGACAGATAATTATTTATTCTGTATTCAGTTGTGGATCGACCCTGTGGGATCGGGGGACCCTCCTGGGACGGGCTTACCCAGCCTCTATAAAATGTGTACCCTTAATTGGGAGAAAAACCTGGCGGTTGAGCGTGATCTTTGCCGAATCACCTCCTTGCACAACCGTTAGCCAAGAAACAGTAAGGTCCTTACCAAGTACTGAACCCCAGACCCTTCACGGGTTGTAGTGTTACAGGAATAAGTAATAATCAGTTTTTACTGTTTATTTGTGCCGATGCTTCAGGATGATGTAGGCTTTCTTCATGATTAAAAACCAAGATATGAGAAGAATATTAGATTTGAGAGGAATAAATTATAAAGGAGAATTACTTGGGGGATTACGGCAAAATTAAAATAGAATACATAAATAAATATAACATCAAGTATTTCATAATTACATAATTTAGTTTCAGTTGGGGAATCTACTGAAATTATAAATAGCAGCTTAGATGTTCCTTATGAGGTTTAAAAAAACTTTTTACTAAACCTGGATTAATTGAAGGCATGATTGGATGAAGGTGCTATGAAACATATTTTCAGTTGTTGATTTTTTCTAATGAATGAAGGTGTTATGTGCTTGCCTTCACCTTATAACATTAAAAACCCAAGATTCTTTGTTGATCGCCTGATTTTGCAGATAATTGGATGGATCATGTCTTTAAAAAAACTTTATTTGTCATTTTTTCTACTTTAAATTTGTAGCATTACGTCTTCATCCACTTTCCTTCAATTACTGTTCTTTTATATGAATTTAATTTTTTCTTGTGACAGTATCGTTAAAATTAACTTTGCTTCTAGAATGTAGCGGGTGCCATGGAGAATTAAAAGAGGGCCAGGCGTTAATTGCCTTAGATCGTCAGTGGCATGTATGGTGCTTTAAATGCAGTGACTGTGAGGTGCCACTTCATGGCGAGTACATGGGGAAGTAAGTCTAGATTCGACCATTTATGAGAGTCCTGATTTTGTTATCGAAGTTTCTTTTATGTAAAATACTAAGTGACTAAATCAAGACAATGAATTAAATTTGGCACATAACTTCATTAAAAACACACTGACATTTCTTTTATCACTTAATTCCTCTTTTCACCTACACTATTCATAGAATTATAATTAATCCCTCAGACATCAATATAGGTAGATATATCTTGTGGATATCATCACCAAACTTAAATGCAAATATAATACAATTACAAGTATATTCAAGGTCAAAAATTATAGTGGAGATATCTTTGAGGTTGGTGGAGGAAGGAGAGGTTGCTATCAAGAAAGTGTGGTTCAGGATCAGGAAGTGTGGTTCTTTCTTGATCACACTCCTCTTCCCACTAACCAACTTTTTAATATATATATCAAGACCAATACAAAAAATTATTGATGTTTTTCATAAATCTGAGTATAATCTGGAATAGTTTTGATCCTAAAAAGTCATTTATGATTTCTTTCTAAGAATGATTTTTCTTAATTTTACAAATTGATATTTATAAATTTTCCTCATTCCAATTTCCTCAAAGTTGCTTTTATTTTCAAAACTTTTTTCAGGGATGGTGTTCCATATTGCGAAAAAGACTATCAAAAACATTTTGGTGTGAAATGTGCCTATTGCACCCGCTATATATCTGGCAAGGTCTTACAGGTGATAAAAGTTGAATGTTTACATTTTTTTTTTTTTTTTACCGCACTTAGACATTGCAGCTATTTTTTTTTTTTTTGTATTTTTTAGGCAGGTGACAATCATCATTTCCACCCAACATGTGCAAGATGTACTAAATGTGGTGATCCGTTTGGTGATGGTGAAGAAATGTATTTACAGGGTATATTGATTTGATCTATAGTTTTTTTTTTTATGTTGCGATGAGAGATCTTTTCATTTTTTATTATTAAATGAAGGATTTGGCCGAATAATGGTCTATGCTTCATTTTTGAGAAGCAGGGTTTTTGTCTGAATTACGTTCTAGATAGCTTCCATTGCACATTCTTAACGTTAACTAATAATGGTGCTACTGCCATAAGAGTTCAAAGGAATAATGGTTTATGTAATTTTTAATTTTAAAAAAGGTATTAACCTTATTAAAGACCAATTTTTATTGATCTATAAATAAAAAAAAAATTAAAAAAGTATATAGACCGTTAGGCCTTACCCTTCAATTATTTTTAGATTTGGATTAAAACCATCTGCTTTATGATGGTTTATTTACGTCATTAGAAATGAAGAGATACTTAATCTCTAGGTCCCAGGCTCGAGACCGGCTGTAGATACCCTTAATTATGGAAAAAACCTGGCAGTTGAGTGTGATCTCGGCCGAATTACTTCCTTGCACTACCGTTGATCTAGAATCAGTACGGTTCTTACCAAGTACTGAACACCCTTCATGGACTGTAGTGATATAGATTTTTTTAAATGGAATTCAATAATCATTTAAGGTGTATTAATCATAAATTATGTTGGTTTTTCATTGATCCTATTTGAATAAAACTAAAACAAAATTTGCATCATACTATTTAGTTGCATAGACACACTCCAGCCCTGACTTTATTTTTGCCAGAACAGTTCACACTAAATCATAAATTTATGAATAAATCATTATTGTTACATAAGAAATCAATTAACTGTTTTTCTTCTATTAATAGTTAAGATTTAGTGGTTCAGATTTTATTTTTATTTCATCTTGCTATAGAGAAAAGTTATCGTTCATTAATTAATTTCGATCCAGTTTAAAATTCCTTTATATAGATTTAAATTAGGCAACATTCAGTGTTTCATTGTATCTTATTTTAATTTATTTTTTTAATTTGCTTATAAATGATTTATATTAGTTTCTATATGCTTCAAAAAATTTTTATGTGCACTAAGAAGATTTAGTGCAATTATATTTTGTTTAAATATTTCATTAATTTCCTAACCTTCCCTCTCAAAAAATATTATTTATATTGTTAGTTTAGTATGAATCACAGTTTTGAAATAGTTTTGGGGGCATTCTACCTTATAAATAAATTTTAGAAAGGTTCTGACCTAGATACCCAATCTAATGACCTTGAGTTTGGTCACACAGAAATTGAGAAACAAAAAACAATTTGTGTGAAATTAATGTTCTTGATAAGAATTTATCTTGTTTACTTTACAAGTTGCTTTCATGATATTCTTTAAAATTGTTTATTATTTCAACCATAAACGTATGGTTTCATCAGTTTTTTATTGATTTTCGTTATTTCTGGGTATGTAATCTTCAATTATTTTTGAAAAGTTTAATGTATAGTTAGTGAGTTTTGATAGATTCCTGTTTTACGATGAAATTTGCTTAGTTATCTTTTTCTATTTTTTTTTCTGATTTAAAAAAAAAAGAAGGAATTTTTAATACTTTTTTACAAGTATTTCACTTTTAAGTCTCTCCTAATTAAGAGAATACAGAGCAGAGTTTGCGAGGTGACTAGCACTTATTGAGAAGTAAGGGCTAGTATTTGATTTTGCAATCTAAATGCTACAAAAACAGCACTTAAGGGACACTTATTTTTGTATTGTAAACACTCTTGTTTTCACAATTAATTATAATTATTTTATTATTTTTTTTTTTCCCTTACGATGGTTGAAATTAGGTTCTGTTCCTTGGATTTACATTTTCACATAGTCTCCTTCTGATTGACTATGGATTTGAGTGACATGATTTTTTTTACAAGATCAAGTAATAAATTGCTTAAGATGTAATAAAAGTATGCTGTATTGGTAAATGAAAAAAAAAATTCTGAGTTTTTTAAAGTAATCACTTGTTTTTATTTTTTGTTTTGAAAAAGCTTTTTTATTATCTGAGTTTAATTATGTGCAAAAGAAGTTTGTCAACCAGTAATGGGCCATTGTTTTCCTCTAAGTAATGAAGAAGACTTGCTTATATGCCACAGTACCACGTCATTACTTATTCATTGCTTTGCGGTGCATTCATCCTCTTTTCCAGATTCATTATCAACTGTTTACGTGCTTCTTCCTTTGTCGATAATTTGTTCATCAATAAAATGCTCAAAGCCAGGTTCAATAATCTTTTCATAAGCATTCTTTCCTTAAGAAACAGTTATCACCAATTCAGCTAATGTGGCAGTGTCGTGTCCTTTGCCATCTTCTGTTGTTCGTTAATTTTGGTTTTTAAATCATTCTCCATACTAGGCACTAGCTTTCACTATGACTTCAAGAGAACAGATGGCTTTATTGATTGCCATGCAGCTGCGATTTAATAAATACTATCCAATCAGTTGACGTATGCATGATTGTATAGAAGGATCAATCTAATTAGGGATTGATTGACAAAAGTATAGAAGTGGCAAATAATTTTTTAATGCCTAATACTATCCAAGATTGTAAAATCTTTCCAAAAAGCACAAACATTGAATCCCTTGTCGATATTTTTCTTTAGCAAGTTAGTCCTGTAAATCTTAATAAACATTAAGTAACATCTTAATCTTAACAGCTCTGGCGCATGATTTTGTTTGGTTCACCATTTCTGCATGTATTTCATTTACGTCGCCCCTGGATAATCAACCTGCGGATCATTGGGAATTGACTGAGTTATATCCTTGGTAAAAAATGTATTTAAATGCTTTATCATTTTCTCGACAGAATCTTAGTCAACAAGTTACAATTTTAGTAAAATAATTTATTCTTTGGAATTATATTTTAGTATTATTTCTAGAATAATCAATAATTAAAATGATTTATCTCATATCTTAGTGTATGTATTAAGGCCGCCATGTAGGAAAGATCCATTTGTACTGGGGCATTTTGGTTTGGGTAAGTTTGGGCACGGTACAAATCAGGAGGTCACTTACGACTGCACCAATTCACACCAAGCCATTCGGAGACAAGCTTCATATGAGCTATTTCTTGTTGGCATCAATGTCCTTTGTTTTAAATATTTCCAATATATCATTCATGGCACAATGTATTTTAATTTTGGCATAATAATCATCACGATATACCTGCCATAAAAATGGATTTTTACTGTTCCAACGATTTTCCAGCTGTTAAGAGATTGCATACAAGTAAAATGAGTTTAAAAATTGTCCGACTTTTCATTCGCTTTTTCTCTTTTATCTCGTGAATTGGCTAATGGATTTTTACTATTCCAATGATTTTTCAACTGCTTAGAGGTAGCGTAAAAGTAAAATGAGTGTGACAATTTTCCGACTTTTCATTCGCTTTTCCTCTTTTATTTCGTGAAAGGGTGAATGGATTTTTGCTATTCAAACGATTTTCCCACTGCTTAGAGATAAGATAAGAGTAAAATGAGTGTAAACATTTTCTGACTTGTTTTCGCTTTTCCTCTTTTATCTTGTGAATGGATGAAGGGATTTTCGCTGTTCAAACGATTTCCCAACTGCTTAGAGGTAAGATAAGAGTAAAATGAGTGTGAACATTTTCCGAATTTTCGTTCACTTCTCCTTTTTTCTCTTGTGAAATGGTGAATGGATTTTCGCTCTTCTAACAATTTTCTGACTGCTTAGAGGTAGGCTAAAAATAAAATAACTGAAATTTTTTCGACTTTTCCTCTGGTGTCTCACATATGTGTGTTTTGATTTTTATAGTTCAAAATATTTTTTAGAGTTAGGTTGAATTGAAAATATTTTTTTATCTTATCTTTTAGTTGGAAAACTATTTTTTATTTGAGCCATCAGTTTACAAAATGACTAACCCCAATTTTAGCATTTTGCAGGAACGGTCTTTTAATATTTCTCGTTCGCAAGTTTTCGCATATTTCTTTTGCAAAATTATAGCAAAAATATTAAAATTATAACAGTATACTTAAATTTACTTTCTGTTCTGGATCGTTTATTGGATACAGGATTATTACAAAATCAATATTGAAAAGACACAGAGTAATTTAATAAGTCACTTTGTCAACTGAAAACTGAAACAATTTTTGTGTTTGCTTGGTAAATGATTTAAATAATTTTTTAAGTATGTTTTTACTTCCTTGTACGAAGTAAAGGAAGTATTGCATTCGCGAAAATTTTCGGTTTTCAGATTTCAACGGAAATATCCATTTTGACCATCCCTGAATCCATTTTGACTAGTTTCGTCGTGGCGTCTGTACGTATGTACGTTCGTTCGTATTTTGCATAACTCAAAAACCGTTAGCCGTAGAAAGTTGAAATTTTGTATTTAGGATTGTTGTAAAATCTAGTTGTGAACCTCCCTTTTTGGTCACTGCTTGTTCACCGGAAGTGGTACTTTACTTGAAGGTCATAATTGATTTTTATCAAAAATGATATTAAAATACTATGCAAAACTTCTCAAATTTAGTATTTATAACTTATATATTGATTTAAATAACATACTAGATTTTGGTTTAAATTGAAAAACCGGAAGCGGTACTTTACTTGAAGGTCATATTAGACTTTCATCAAAAATTATATTAAAATATAATGTAAAACATCTCAAATTTGGTAAATAGGACTTTTATATCGATATGAATGTATTTAATATATTTTGGTTATAATTGGTGAGCCGAAAAGGGTACTTTACTTGAAGGTCATAATAAGATTACATCCAAAATTATATTTAAATTAAATACATAAATCATGTTTCGGTAATAAAGGTTACAAACGCTATTTGGTTTCCAATCTTATTAAACATTTTTATTACTTCTTTTAAGTGTTAAAATTGAGTGTAAAATACTGATTTTCCTCCCCATTTGTGTGTGTGTGTGTATGTCAATAAATGGATGTCGCGATGTTGAGTGTCTTTTTTGAGATACTGCGATCTTCGGAAACTAGTAACCAAATTCAGGATCACTATTTGAGCCACCGATTTATAGTTTTATAGGCGTACAAGGAAGTCATGTGTTGTCTACATCAGATATTTTTTAATCTAAGATGTGAGGGTGTTCAAACTAAATAAGTATATTTTAAAAAAAAATTATTTATTTAATTATTTTTCACACTCATTATACTTTTAGCCAATCTCGAAAGTTTTCACACTGATTTTATTTTTATCTTACCACTAAACAGTCAGAAAATTGTTTGAAGAGAGAAAATCTATTTACCCGTTTATGGGATATAAGAGGTAACGCAAAAGAAAAGTTGGAAAATTTTCAAACATATTTTACTTTTATTTTATCTCTAAGCAGTTGGAAAATCGGAACAGTAAAAATCCATTCACCAGTTCACGATACAAAAGAGGAATAGCGAATTTAAAGTCTAAAGATATTTACTAATTTTATCCAATCTCTAAAGAGTTGGAAAGTCGTTGGAACAGTTAAAATCTATTTACTGTTCAAGAGATACAAGAGGAAAAGCGAAAGAAAAGTCAGACAATTTTTACACTCATTTTACTTGCATCCAATCTCTATACAGTCAGGAAATTGTATGAACAGGGAAAATCCATTCACCCATCTACAAGATGAAAGTATAAAAACTATAAAAATGTCTGAAAATTTTAACATTCATTTTTCTGTTTTATTTATCTGTAAATAGGCTGAAAACCCATTCATGACATATAAAAGGAAATGCGAAAGAAAAGTTGGCACGAATAATTATATCAATTATTCGATTTTTTAGTTGAACAAGTCGAATAACGAATTAAATGTCAGGTATTCATTTTGGAATGTAGGGAGTGTTTATCTAATCTCTGATCTCATCTTGTGTTAAGAAAAGAATTGGTGCATCATGCTGTGATTTAAATTGAACTGTGTTTGTTATATAGAAGAAGCCAGTGCTCTTCCAACTTGTTAATAATAACAATATCTTGTTCCCCATTTATTAACTAGGTTATTGTAGAATTTACCAATGTTTAATCTAAAAAATTTAAAGGGGTAAAATAGCTGGTTGTTAATTATTTAATATTAAAAAAAAATAGGTTACATGAGGTGCCTTATAAGAGAAGTTTCACCGTACTGTTATTTTATCATTAAAAAAATAAAATTAGATAAAACTGTTTCCCCCGACAATTTGAAATAAAAGTGTTGCTGTTTGGTTTATTATTCTTCAATTGTGTTTCTTCATGAAACTAAATATTTATTAATGATATGAAAATTTACTTTTGGTTCAGGTTCAGCTATATGGCACCCTAGGTGTGGTCCTGGGCCCCAGACGGAATCTCTTGCCAATGGTCATTCTCATACTGAACTCGACAGAATGTCAAATAGTGAGATGCAGGTAATTTGTTAGGTTGTAGTTCGCTGTTGTCCTTTTATCTATTTAGCAAAGCAGATAATTTAAATCGCAGATTACACTATCTAGTATGTAATTTTTGCTTGTGTGATATCAGACTGCTAAAGTAAAATGCATATTTAAAATTTTGTTTTATCTTAAATTTGAAGCATGTTTCTTTACAATACTTCCATGCATCTTTTTTTTTTTTTTTTATTTTTTATTTATGCTTTTTATTTCAATTTTTGTCAACTTTCCATTTGGCAAGTGGAAATTATTGTGGTGTGCACTTGTGTTGTGTTGTTCCAGTTGTCTCTTCGATCGCAAGCAACTAGTTTGAATGGTTCCCTCTACGGCATAGATCGAAAGGTATGATTTAGAGTAGTTTTTGTTACCTTATTTTTATTTAAGAAAAAAGTACTTTTGGTAATTATTTAGATGGTAGAAGATAGAAAAAAAGTAGTTGCCAATATTACGGTTTTATTTATTTTATGTTGTCAATTTCTCTTTAAATTATGCGTCTATTTCATGATTGTTACAATTGTCTTTAGCATCCTTGCATGTATTCTAGAAATTTAATGAAAATAATTTTATATTAGATTGACGTTTCAATTCATACAAAGATAAAGTGTTATTAAGATAAGTATTTCACTATGCAAGCTACTTTTGAACTATACCGGTACACAAAATTAAATGGCCAGTAAAAAAAAAAATTATTATTAATAATAAATAGTAAGATAAGGCCACTGTAGTCTCAAAAATATATATTATTTTTAATACATTAATTCATATATTATCCAAATTTCTCTATTTTAATTATTATCAAGGTCAAGGGCAAAATGAATTTCATTAAACATTTAATAATTTATATCTTCAAAAGTAGAATTTGTCTGCTGCTGGAGTTCTTGTCCAGTACTCCAGCAGCAGAAAAATTCTACTTCTGAAGACAATTCATTTTGCTCTTGTCCTTGATAAGGATTATAATAGAGAAATTTGGTAATATATGAATTAATGTATTAAAATTAAAATATATTTTTGAGAATATGTTGGCCTTATTATCTTACTATTGCATAAAGATAGATAGTCTCTTTCCTTGAATCCTGATTGACGAATTATTAATAAATTATTTTATTTTAATGAATTACTGGTATCTATCTTTTAAAAATAAAAATCTCTGAAAAAGCCAAGACCAACTGAACCGGTTACCAGTTTTATGGTTGTTGGCGTCCAGAGGTGAATGATAAGAAGCTATATAAAATTCCTTTCAATGTTAAAGTATGCTTTCTTAATCAGACTGCAACTTTATTTATTCAAGTAAGCTATTCTGTAATTTTATAGAATACAAACGAAATTCAACTCTAGTCAGTTTGCTCATCACATGGAGACCATTAGATCATGAGAGTTTCCCTACTTTCAACCCATTAATATTCCTTTTGCCCAATATTCCATGTCTGGACTTCATAAGATGTGTGATCTATGATCATTAGACTGAAATAAGTGTTTAAAAAATCTTGAGCTTGAATAAAAGTTGTTTAATGTTTTGCAAATATTAATTATTAATTATATGTTGGAGTAAATATTTACTAAATATTATAATACTGCTAAACCAGATGAAAATCAGTTAAAACAGTCCAGTTCAAAGAAAAGGAACTATAGGGGAGGGGGGTTCACCACTTAGCCATTCCCTTAGTTTAAAGTTGAACAAATGTTATAAAGAAATGTCATCATCAAAGGTAAGCTTTAGATTCATTCCATCTTCTTATGAATTTGACCACACTACTAATAATCCTTTGCCTTTAAACGAAAATGGGTGGTTTATGCTTAAAATTTGGAATTAAAATAAAAAAAAAACACTCCTGTGTTGTTCCTTAATCAATAAAACAAGGTTAGCAAGATTTTTCTGCTTAAAATTGATTTTCTGCATTTATTTATGTTTAACCAAAGTATAAAAACCAAACTTCATGAAGTTGCTCAAATATTAAAAATTGGAGATGTCTGATAGGAGTTGCTGATCAAATCTTAAATGTTCAATTACAATTTATTCCTCCTTAATGTATATAAAACTTTATTCAAATAAGATTGTAAAATATAAATGAATAAATTAAAAATTCAATGCATCTGATAAACATATTTGACTCAAGTTGAACATTACCTTTTAATAGATATAATCATTAGTCCATTAAATAATGAATATAATCGATTGGGTGGTCCAAAATAAATTAATTTGGCTGCTTGACCATTTTTGATTTTTTTTTTTTTAATTTCTATCTTTATTCCTCCATGTTTCTAGAGATAAAAACTGCTGAAATTTTTTTTTCCCTAACCGTCTATAAATGGCAGCCATTTTTCTTCAGTTCTACTGGCCAATTTCAGTAAATGCAGTCATTTGAGGTTTCGTCGATAGTTCAAAAAATAAATGACTTAGAAAGATCAAACAAATACCATTTTAAAGATAATACTATAAGCTAAAACATTTATTCTTACCGCATTTAATGTGTTCCTACTCCAAAATTGATCATAAGTTTAATGTTCAAATTAAAATGTGTTTTCAAAACATTTTTTCTATGAAAGCTGTAAATAATTGACCTATTAGTGTGGTATGTAGGTCCTTAGTAGTAGGTTGACAGAATAAATATAAATTCTAATAAATGTATCCTTGGCATTTTAATGATTTTTTTAATTTTTTCAATTTGTATATTGAGTGACCATCTGCAGCATGCCACCACAACTGTTCATGCCTTTCAGATACACATTATAAAATTCTTTAATGCCAAATAAGTCTAAGGTAATTTATTTTACAGATTGTTTCTCAAGCCACTAAAAAAAAAAAAAAACAATCAGTCAAAACTGACTTCTAGTTAGACGCAGAGTGGAATTTCTTTGCCTCAGCACATGGAAAAAACCCATGTTCAGTTAGACGCAGAGTGGAATTTCTTTGCCTCAGCACATGTAAAAAAATCAAAAAAAAATTTAAGTTAAAAAAATCAGCAGCTGAAAAGATCGACATCTTTGAACGCAAAATATTAAGGCCCATTCTGGGACCTGTGAAAGAAAATGGGGTATACCGTCTTAGAAAGAATAGAGAAGTATATTCCCTATATGACGATGTGAAGCTCTCCGACTATGTCAGATTACAACGTCTAAAGTGGTTGGGTCACCTCCATAGAATGGATGATGGCAGAACCGTCAAAGAGCTATATAAGGATTGTCCAGAAGGAGTGAGAGCTCGAGGGAGGCCACGAGGCAGATGGAAGGACAGCGTCTCAGAGGACCTTCGAAATCTTAACATGTCTCTGAGACTTGCTACGGACCGACAAGACTGGGCAAGAGTGATTGAGTACCGCCTTGTGCGTCTGTCGCGCCTATGAAGAAGAAGCACATGTAAAAAACCCTTGTGATACCATTGAAGAAACAAAAAAAGAGAAGTTATTAATGCAAGTTTGCAAAGACCTGTTGGAGATCAAATACAATAGATGAGATGTATAAATTTTGCAATGAATACTTAAAATTTATTAAACTTATATTAGAGAGGAAAGAAGAAATTTTCAGAAATTATGATTTACTTCGAACCAGTTTTGATTCCTGTAAGTGAATAATTGGAACAAGAAGGTTTCATAGGTTTGTTCCAATTTCAGAAGATATATTATTGGATGTTATGTGATGTCAAACTCTGACACATTTTAATACTACTCAATTTACAAATTGTCACCAATAACTCTTTCGGCCAAAGTTATGATTGCATATATCTATGATGAACAGTGGTGGATTGGTTAAGCATTCAATATAAGCCCAGAGAATAATGAAGTATAAGTCTATTTTTCCATCCTTCAGGACCTCAAACACTATTTGAATAATTAGTAAATGACAAAGAGTGGGTGCCAATGACCTATGTTTTAAGAAAGTTAAGCCCACTTGAATTAACAACAGAAACCAAATATTGTCATGCAATTACAAAAGAACTTTGTGAAGATATATCTAAGCTTCTAATAAACCAGAATCCAAAATAAGAAAACACATTATTAAGCTATTGCTTAGATAAGGCTAATAAAAAATAACACAGGTTAGTCTTATAAACATTACCTTCAGTAAGTGCAATTACAATGCAGATAACAACAACATAATTTTATATAATTAATTATGCCATCTTTAATATAATAAAAATGAAGTTCATATTTCATACTTTTGTAAGCAAATTTTTTTGCTTGAAAAATATTAATTATTAATTTTAATAAGTAAAATGTTACTGCTAAGACATCATTACCTGCTTACTGTATTTTTACCCATTTTGGAACAATCTCCAAGCTTTAACCAAGCAAATAAAGAAGTGACGTTTGTATTTACTATAAACCTCTTCTAAAACACTGTAACTTGTATGAATTTCAGATTTGTAACTCCAGTCCCGTCAGAGATATTAAAGCTTAAAATGTGAAAAAATTGAAAATGTGAAAACATTTAAAAAATCATAAACTACTAAGGATACATTTATTGTTTATTAGATTTATTAGAATTCATATTTATTCTGGCTGACCTGAAATTAAGAACCTACCTACCACACTGATAGTTAAATTGTTTATAGCATTCCTTCTCAGTTAAATTGTTTATAGCATTCCTTCTCAGTTAAATTGTTTATAGCATTCCTTCTCAGTTAAATTGTTTATAGCATTCCTTCTTGTGGAAAAAATGGTTTAAAAATGGACCTTTTTAAATTTAAGCGTTAAACTTCAGATCAGCTTTTATTATTTTAGGAATAGAAATAAATCAAATGTACTAAGAGTAAATGTTCTAGTTCATAAAATTGTCTTTAAAATAGTTTTTGTTTGATCTTTCTAAGTCACATTGTTTTTGAACTATCGACATAACCGCAAACGCTTGCATTTCGTTTTTTTCTCCATTTTAGAATAGTTACCAAGTTTTAACCAAACAAATAAACAAGTAACGATTTTATTGACCTTAAACCTCTACTAAAACACTGTAACTTGTGTGAATTTTAGATTTTTAACTCCAGTCCCAAAAGGGTTTGAAAACACAATTTTTTTTTTGTTTGAGTGCTAAACTGTCCTTAAATTAGTCCTGCAACTAACTTTCTTCATCAATCCCTCTCTCTCTCATTTCATGTCCTGTCTCATCTTATCGGGTTGCTCTGTCTATCGCTAAGTGAACTACGATGTTATGGAACATCATGGAAAATAATGTATTAGCTCCAACCGGTAGTTCAGTGGTAAGGCACCGTTTTACTGTGCTCCTGGTCCTGGGCTCGAGACTTGCTTTGGCAGATAATTATTTATTCTGTAATATGGATCGACCTAGTGGGGCCAGTAGACCCACCTGGGTTCACCCAGCCTCTATAAAGGGGGTTCCCTTAATTGGAAGAAAAATCTGACGATTAAGCGTGATCTCGGTTAAATCACCTCCTTGTACAACTGCTGGATTATAAAAAGTATGAATCTTCCCTAGTATTGAACACGAGACCCTTCATGGGTTGTAGTGGCACAGAGTTTTTTTTTTTCCCCCAATCGAATACAAGATTTGTAATAATTCTAATTCATTCTCAAGTCCAAATTTTATATTTTATCATAAGCAGACCAAATACAACATTTTATGATTCCTATTTCGTTTTTAATTTAATCCAATAAATTGATGAAAAGAGCCTTGAATTTTATAGTTCACAGCCTTGAAATCCTTGAATTATACTTGCATTTCCATGCTATATCGCTGGATACTCCAAATTACCTGCCATGAATATATCTTTAAAGATGAAAGTGTTCTTTCTTTTTATATATCATTGGAAAATCTTTTGGCTTTGAATTATACTTTTGTTGCCTTTATATTTATATTAACTGGCATTGCTATGCAATCTGTTTTGGATAGTAAATGTAAATGTGGACAGTACCTTTGATTTATGTTGTAATCATTACTCATGTAATTTTGTTATATTAATACTATTGTTTCGTGCAGAGAGCAGGGAGCCCTGGCCTGCTACTACGTGAGTACAGGAGAGACTTTTCTGACATCAGCAGAATCTACACCTATAGCTATCTTACTGAAGAGCCTGCTTATCTCAAACGACCTATCGAGCCCTATGACAAACCTCCTGTGTCTCCTCATTTCCACAGACCCCCTTGTGAGTGTACAATCAAATATTTTATATGATTAAATGACTGTAACTAAAGTAATATCAGGCTATTTATAGGATATTGAATAAAGAATATAGGGGTATGCATTCAACTTGTGCTAAATGGCAAATGTATAATCCTACCTAAGCAGTTAGCACAAATTTTGAGTGAATGGCCCCTCAGTGCTAGCCTGCTAAATGTGCTTTAGTGTTATTTGCTAAAGTAAGGGTATCCGTTAAACAAGTTTTGTGAGTTCTTTTGCTTGATCTATCAACTTGATCTAATAACATTTAATTGATTTTTGTTTGATGATTTGATTAAAAATGCCTTGATACAGAAACTGCTTTATATAGAAACATTTCAAGAATTGCCCTATTGATCAGGATATGCTGATGAAAATGAAGTACAAACCATATGTGAAGATTTAAAAGATGAAGAAGGCAAAGAACTTGATGAAAAATTGATAATATCCTTGCTGTTCAGTCCATGTGTTATAGTGTGAATTTTCTTCTTGACTCAGTAAAAACATCTAGTAAATGGAACCAGGATGTGTTGTCTCAGATGGAAGATACCAGACATTGTGAACGTTACTAGTTTCACTTTATATTTCATGAAATCAAAGAAAATGTGGTCTAGTCGCCAAGACAGCCCTCTTTGTTCTTTCATTGCTTATTGTTTTGTTCAAACTGGGATGTTCCGGGAAAGGGGCCAGTGTGACGAAAATAGCTAATTTGTTTGGGCTAGCTAATAATTTTAAAATAAAAATAAATATGTTGGCATTGCTGTGAAATGAGAAACGCAAGTAGTAAACACTTGAGAATAAAACCTCATAATTACCTTCCACCAGGAGTTTTCCGTTGTTTATGAAATTAGCACAAGTTGAAGCAAACTGTGCTAAAGTTGAGTTTGTGTGAATACCCCTTTTATTTATTTTATTGATCAGATTAATATTCAGGTTGAGGAGAAGGTTTTCACAATATATCTACTTATTTATTAGTTTTTGCAAAGGTTATTTTCGTTCATTTTTGCAGATGGAGGTGGTTTACGTGGTAGTGGAAAGTGGTCCCGACAAAGTGGAGGTATGATAGGATTGGTTGAAAGTCTCCGAGAGACAAGACCAAAATCTCCACACATGAATAATGAGGAGCCCATAGAACTAGCTCACTTTCCTGATGCCCATCCCCCACGCCCCAATGAACAACCGAAAATTGAAAGGGATGATTTTCCTGCTCCCCCATATCCTTACACAGATCCCGGTGAGTTTGATAATTTTAATTACTTATTCCACACTTGATAGAATTTTTCAGTTTCAAGCTTTTGACTCATTATAGAGAGACGTCGACGTTGGTCTGATTCTTATAAAGGAGTTCCTGATTCTGAAGAAGAAGATGAAGTAGATACTACTTCCGCTTCTACAAAACCTCCTGAAACCAAATTAAAGGTTAGAATTTATAATTTTTGCTAAATAATTTAACTTAAATAATAATTTTCTTAATAATGGATTTCCAATTTTATTTTTTATTTCCAGAAGGAGGAAGCAGAGTTGTCAAAACTCTCTTCTGGTATGGGTCGTGTGTTCTTGGCCTCTGTTAAGGAACGGGAGAGATTGATGCGACAAAGGCAGCTCGATCCAAGGAATGCCTCCAGGTCTCCTTCAGCTTCTTCTCAGCCTTCTCTAAGACTCAGATATCAAAGTCCTATCAATGCTTGTGAGTATTATCTCAATCATTATAATATCTGCTCACCAAAGCATGCTCTAAATTAAATTAATTTCACATCTTTTGCAGACCTCTATGTCACATTTTTTTATTATAAGTTTTTAAAAGATCTTTTAATTTTTATGATATACCTAATTTTTTTATGAATTACTGATGTTTTTCTTGTTAATAATATATTTATGAATTTCCCTCCATATATTTTTTTTCTTATTGGTAGTTTTACTGGATTGGATGGAAGATAATAGATTTTTAATAAAATGTTTTTCATATTGATTTAGTAGTATGATAGATTTTTGATTTAATAGATTAGGGAGGAGTGTAAATTATTTTATATATAAAAAAAAATATATATATCAAATAATTAAGGGGAAGGAAAGAGAAAACAATTTGAAATTGCCAAATTCAATTGAGAAAGCTGATGCATATATTACAGTATACCAGAACTTTTGCTCCCGTTTTCAACAATAGGAAAACATCTACTGAACATTATAATTTTTATTGTTAAAATAGAATAAGGAATAATGCTCCGTTTACCTGAAATAATGTGGCAGATAATGCAAAATAAAACTTATTTTTGATCATCTAATAATTTCTATCTTCTGCGCAGGATGGTAGTCCTTATATTTCCGAAAACTGACTTACTTTTCTTTAAACAACTGAAGAAATGATTAATTAATTATTTTTTATTATTACATTGAGGGATGGAAAAGCCTTCTTCACAACGACCAATAAGGATCTTTTGTGAGAAAGCCTTCTGTTCATCTAGAAATTCCTTAGGAATCATATTCTTCTTACGAAGCATATTAAGTCCTTTTGGTTAAATCTAGTAATATCTTTAGGTTTAATTATTGCCTGTTTTAAGTACTACAGTCTGTAAAAGGCAAGGGCTTCATATTCACACAGAATGTGCTGTCTTATCTTAATCCAATAGACATAAACTGCAGGTGGAATCTTCTACTAATTTCATCTTTTTGCTGGAAGAATTAAAAACAGAGATGGTCTCTGTTTCTTGTGTGCTTTATTTGAATTAACCATATGGTAGCAATACCTTTCCTGATCGGGCTTTTTTCGGGTTTGAGAAACTGATAATGTATTGGTTGCTACCTTAATTTTGAACTACATATACAGTATTCTTACATTGATGCTTTGATGGTTTAAGGGGAAGAGAGAAATTTTCTGGGCTCACTAAATACTGTACTTTTTTTTTATGTTTTTATATCGTTCACTTGGAAAGAAGAGTGCCACATTACGAAAAAAAATCGTTTTTTAACCCTCAGGAAGGAAAAATAAATAGAGAACGTGGTAACTGTCTTTTTTCAATCAATTGACCTAAATCTAAAGTTGTTATTAAAATTGGACACTTTTTATTCTCGAAGCAGATATTTTTCATTGTATTGATCAATTTCTGGAATTAATCAATGGTATTAGTAAAATTTCTTGAACAGTATCTGGAAAAATGATAGCATCAAGATAATTTTTTTTGTACGGCTGGTTCCAACCTGAAACATTGAAGCTAACACATTAGAAGTTACCCCTCTTTGCAGTATAAAAAGATTTTATTTCTCACCAATTCATCAGAATTAATTTTTAGTCAACTTATGAAGGTCTATATGAGGTTATTTTATGGCTAACTACTGAAGATTTTGGCTGACTGCTCAAGAAGACATGTGCATTGTTTGTAAAGTTTTTTTGTCATAAAACATCTTACAAAGCAGTAGTCATTCCTAATCATCGCCCTTCTCCCATCAGGCACCAGACACACCTGACAGGCCATTTTTCTAAAACGGCAACAACATCAAGTGACAATTATATGTCATTATAAAATACTTGTGTACAATTTCAATACGAGAAAAGAATTTATAATTGATAATATTGGTTGTAATAAGTAAAAGTTACACTGCGAGGTGCGAGATTATATTATTCCAGAAACGAGATAAGCACTTTTTCTAAAACTCATAGACGGTTGGTCTATTCTAAAACTAAATTGAAATGGTGCTAAGATAGATACAGCTAGACTGAACCCTATTCACTCAACTACTGCAGTTTCCTGTCACATCGCTTTTAATCGGAAAATTGGGCCTCTCAGAACCACGAGTTCCCAAGAGTTAAACAAACAAGGTAAGGTATTGAGTTGAGAGACAATGATAATCCTAAATAGGTAAACTTCTATCGCTTTTCCTGTAAAATTCCAATTTTTCGTATTGTGACACTCTTCCAAATGAACAATACCTAATCGAATTTTCATCACCCAATGCTATTCAGTTATCGTTCTGTCTAACAACAGTTCGTTTCTGTTCCATGTCAGCAGAGATATGGGACTCACAACTTGGTCATGCAAATTTGTTTGATACAATTCACTAGGTTCCTATTTGAAAAGTTATACATTATAATATCGTTTCCGCATATAGTTTGAAATGTTTTTTTGTAATGAGTTCGGCTCTTCTACGATCTCTTGTTTAAAAAAAAAACTATCTTTATAATATTGTCTTTGATATACTATGGTTTCCCAGAGTGTGACTAAGGTGTATCTGAAATTGTTTGTTCACCAAAAAGTTAGCCAAATTTCTTTAACATTTCTACTTTGTCGGAATTCATGAAGAATGTAATGCTATAATTGAACTTTATGCAATGCCATGTTCATACTGATAAATCTTACCTAATACTTGAATGATTAAGTGTTCATTTGCGTTAAAACATAGGATGACACAATCGGACAAAACTTTGCAATAGATTAAAATGCCTTTTTTGTTCCACAGTTTGTGGAAACAAAAACAATAATTATGTAGCTGCCATTTTTTAGGAGATTAGAAAAAGGCAAAGATCCTCTTTATACCCAAATCCATGGTATCACTGTGTACTCTTTTTTTTTTTTTTTTTCTCCTTTGTAGTATTAAAAAACACAGGATACTGATTCAAATTGATTTACTCATACTGATATTTGTTTTTTAAAAGGAAAGATAAACTCAAGTTCTTTCACTAGGAATAAATTTTATATTGTTTAAGTAAATTTTAAGAGCATTTACTTATTTATAGCTAAATCAAATATGATCAATATTACCGGACTTTAGTCCTTAATAATTTTGACTCATAATTTCAAGTAAGAATTCTATTAGCTTAATGTTTGCATTGCTTGAAATGTTTCTTGATATGCCTAGATTATTTCAGTATGTTTGCGACCTATTCACTTATTTAGATGAATGTAGATTTCCATTTCATATTTCTTGAGAATTGCAGTAGCAGTAATGTTTTAGTCGTATTGCTGAATCCTGTTAAATAACTAGGATTTGCTGGGCATCATTTGATTTGGATGTTGTGATTAGTCTTAATTATTACAAATTTCAGTCCAACTGCTAGGCGTGTAAATTATTGATTTTCCTTTTGCATTTATGCTCAGAGCCATGCATGTCACATTATTTTACAAAAATTGTAATTGTCGTATATACTAGAACTCACACGCCTTTATATTATTAGACCCTAATAATATAAAGATATTATCACGCCTTTATACTAGAATGCATAGAATTTTTATATCATTCATTTTTAAATCTTTTCAAAATCAGTGAGGTACCTACAACACTAATTTTATAACAATAATATTAAACACTGTGATTTTCTACATCATTTTTTTTATCATATTCAATTTATATTTTTAGCTGTAAAAATAGTTTAAAACATGGAGCATTCCAGAGCAGAACTTTGTTGTTGAGGGTAGCACATACCTTATGAACAAAATATATCTGGTTGTATTACCTGAAATATCAATTTTTAGGGATAACATTAATAAAACATGAATTTGATAAAATATGCTTAAATATATTTAAATTTTTAGGCCTTCGAGGTTTTTCATTGTCACTATCGGAATGGATTTATTACTAATTGAAAATTTAAAAATAAGATTTATAAATTACTAATTAATAAATTATTATTCTTATTATTCACATTTTATTAATGTCTCTCCCAAAACAGACATTTCATATGGGTTTGCTAGATTCAATAAAAGTATGATAAACAATGAAATGAACACTTGAACTGGAATTCTTGACTCATCACTCTGATGAAGGCCTGTGACAGACCAAAACGTTCTCACTCATTAAAAATATGTTTGCACTTTCTGTGTGTTTTCTTTCTTCATCACACCCCCCATCCAACTTCTCATGAATGATATGAACAGTTTGTTAGAAGATATAAATAATTTCTAAATATAACATTCTACACAAGCCCTCATCTTCCATTTTACCTGGTTATTCTAAACATCATGTAAAACGGTGCATAGATTTCTCCAGTCTCATGGAAGAATCGAGACATTGAGTGACTTGTGTTTTACTCAAGAAAAAACAATTTGGATCATAAAATTTTCTGTAAGGCAAGAAGCACAGTTAAAAATGCGTATAAAATAAATAAAATCAGTATACATCTTTTATTCTTACCTTGTTTTATCCACCAGTTTTTTTAATGTTATGTGCTAGCGAATTTCATTCAAATGAGCTTATTAATATTTCTTTTATTATTTCTGATATTTTTGTGTCGATCAGAGCAATTTATTTAAGGGATTAAAACGATTTATGCAATCAACATCTTGATTTGTATTATTCTAAACTTTTCAGTGGTGCAATACATTTATTTTTAGATAAATTACTCTTTTTTTTGTTTTTGTGGATTTTAATGTGTTATGAATGCTTTCTGCACTCATTTATAGCAAATGAAAGATTTGTGACCAATTTTTGAAAACAGCATGAGAAAAAAAAAAATGAAAAGAATTTGAATGGTGTAGTGTGGATTGTGAGTGATGAAGATGTTTGCAGCTCCTTCAAGGAACTTGGATGCACCTCGACCATGGGATGATGAGGATACTCTGGACAGATGCTCCAGTTACCGATCTTCAGTGGGCCGTTCCATCCCTACCATTCCTACTTATAATGGTAAATATTCTTCGGATGGCTTTTAATTATATTGCATCAACTACTTAACATCCTACGTTGATTGGATTTTCACCATTTTCTATCTTCTACTTATATTAACTTAGCCTGGTTATTATCATTAAATTTGGGGCGATAAATGTTTTCTAACATTCTTGAATTTTTTAACATACAAGGAACATCCATTTGCTTATTTATTTATTTTTTATTAGTTTAAATAAATTCAATCTTCAACACAGATTTATTATTAATGGTAATTTCTCTGCCATGTTTCGGCTGATTTGCAGATATCATTCATTTTAGTAACAATAAATTTATTTTTAAACCTCTTATATGACATGTTAGGAATGCTTTTCTAAAAAGTATTACAGCTCTTGAACCTTGAAAAAAAAGTTGAGAATGTTCCATATTGAATTCCTTGGATTTCTTCATTATTTGATTTCATGGGCATATCTGGTCTATTTTTGACCTTTTCCTCCTTCTTGGCCTATCTAGATAATTGTCCAACTAATTTTTTAGGTAATCTACTAAATACTTATATAAGGCAACATTAAATGTTTCACAAGCACTATTCAGCTGGCTGATCCCTCTTTAAATGATACAGCTGGTAAAAATCAGCTTTCATCTTGAGCTAGGGCATAAGGCCTAATTTCTTCTAGCTATCCAGCATTTTTTTATATTCCCTATTATTTTATGAAATAAGTCAACTCTCCAAATAGTATTATCCCACTGAACTTCAGATATGCCATCTGACCCTGGAGCCTTATTATTCCTAAGTTTGTTCACAACTAGGCTAATATATGGGTATAATCAAGAGTTTGTGATGGGCTTACTTTGTGGTCGTTCTCTTTTGATGAATTTTTAACTCAAAGAAGTGGAAATTTTAAGTCGATAGGTTGCGCTGAGTATTGAGTAGGAAAAATTATGGTTATCAAATGCTCAATGAACATGAAAATATAAATATGAAAAATTATATATGTTCTGTTAAGGATATATGTTTCGTTGTATGTGAAAATACGGACCTTGTTTCACCATTTAAAAGAAAAATTAATTTTAGCTGACATCTCATTCCCCTTATTAGTTAAAATTAGATGGTGAAAATATCTTTTCTGTTTATAACGGGTCAACTTTAAATATTTTTTTATTTATAAGAATTGATAATATTTAAAGAAAGCAAATGGATGTTGCATAGCTAATGATTATTTAACATTTTGTATGTTATAACAGACCTAATAATATCTATTACTAATAGAATTTATTCTTTTCCTCTTGAGCACTCAGCATGCTATATTAAAACCAGGTTTATTGAAGTTTTCGGAAGATAGATATATAGTTAATTATTAAATATTAGAAATTATCATACATAGGTTAACTTTATCAAAATATTTTTTTTAGTGAAAAAATATCTTGAAGTTATTTATTATTATTTTTGTTTAAAATAGTTTTTCTTGTAATACATCATTTATCTGCATTAATTGGTTTATTTGATTTTATTTCAAATACTTAATGACAGATATATTTTGTTGATGAATTGTTACCATGGTGATCAGTTGATTCAATTATAGTCAGCCACCAATGTACATGAACATATTTAAATATCTATGTAAATATATGTTAAAGAAGGTGTGTATATACGTTGTAGGAGTCCACTTATAAAAACACTTAATTGGGATTATGTACTTATATTGCTCCGAACATTCTAACGCAATCGGTTGTTAAAACCATAATCTGTGGGAATAGCGTACTCATGCCAACTCTACTATTGTTGAACACTGAGAGCCTTATGGCTATTAAAGCGAATTTGTTACTCCTCTAACAATGATGTCAAACTGTAATAAATTACTGACAACTTTTAAACATAAATTACTTGCAGGATTTATGCTCATCTAGATTAACATTAATTGCATCATTGTAACAGCAAGTCCACAATAAAGAAAAATAAAATGTTTTATTTATCCTGAGATTAACAACCCCGAATAATAATAAGAGGTATATACCCAAATTAATTTTTAGATACCCACAACAATATTTGATTTGAGTAACTCTTGGAAGGACTAGGATTTTCTGGAGTTGAATTTTAATAGGAAACTACTATTATTTTAACAGTACTATTATTTATTTGATTTATAAGGCAAAAAACTATTATTAGTATATAAATATAAATTATAAATATTAGTTTTCTAATTTTTTTTTTCCAAATTTTGTGGCTGGGTATATTTGAGAAATAACAACTTATTAAATATTTCTTCAGGTAAATGATGTGAAAATTATTATTATGTGATTAAAGTTAATCAAACATGTATATGTATGATTAAATCAAATATGTATATGTGTGTATGTATATATATATATATATATATATATATATATATATATATATATATATATATATATATATATATATATATATATTTATTTATTTATTTATTTTAACAAATTGCTCAAATCATTCTTAGTAGTTCTTAATAACGAATCATTCTAGTTCCTAATTTTCTATTTTCTTAACTTCAAAAGACCATTGTAATGGACTATAGTTACTCTTTATAATTATTTTTTCAAATAAATGTTTTCTTTAACTATTATAATAACTTTTTTGTATAAATTTGTTGAATAATGTCATTAATAATTATTTATATGTGTGTTGTATATGTATGTATATACACACATATAGACTTATAGATATAAATATAGATGTGCTTTTACTCTGGCTGGGGCAAGTTGGATTGTACTTGAGTACTGAGTATTTTACTCAAACCATTTCTATGTGCATTAACAATAACTGTAAACATATCCCAACATCAAGAAATTATATATATTGAAAAACACACTTTTCTTTGTTCGAGTGATCTCCAATTTAATACAAATTTTCTAAAATATCATGTACAATTTAAGATTTCGGCATTCATCCTTCCATTTTCGAATCTCCCTCTCAAGTGATATTATATATGTTTTGGTACAGCTGGTCAAGTTCGCTAAAACACATGTTACATGGTATTTGTGGAAAAATACATCACTAATTGGGCTTAAAGGTTTTGCTACTTTGGTGCTTAATTTATTTATTTTATATTATTACTTATTGGTTTGGGTTGATTTCTGAAACTACTCAGTGCTCAAAAGTTAAAAAGTACTCGAGTACTGCCCTCTTCTTCTTCTTATACCATGTATTAACAATGATATATAATATTAAATGCTAGTAATGTTTGAGCTAATTTGCAATTGCCTGCTGATGATTAATTTAATTTTTAATCATCCCCTATGTTTTCTTATTATATATTATGAGGATGGAATCAAACGAATTGGTTTATGTACTACAGTAATGTTTGTAAGTGAATACCTTTTTATATGATGAAGCATGTTGCTATTTTGCATGTTGGAGGTATCTTTCAATATATTTTTTTCTTTTCATTATTTTTATTTATTTTTTTCTACTACCTTTTCTCTTATGGATCGAGGCATGCATGCATTTTAATTTTATCTTATATTTTTTCTGAATGTTGATGATGAGTTTATTTTTTACTGTTAATAATAAAACCTAAATTAACTTGAAGGGCAGATTATAAATCAATTTCAATTTGTAAACCTCTCTATCAGCCTTAGTGCCCATATCAATGTTTAATCTAACATCTAACTGTAGTAAACAGTTAAATTTCCTAATAGGCTAATTTAAGTTTTAATGAAATAATTTTTTTTTATTAGCCTATTTGTTTATTTTACCCTCTTTGTAACTCTGTTCTTATTATATTTATTTATTTTTTAAATTTATCCTTTATATTATTAAAATCTGTTTTTGTTATTTTTAATAACTTTCTCACTTCGTCTTTTTTACTTTCACTTTTCAATTCACTATTGGATATTAATGTACGTTATCGCCTTACTGTTAATCACATTTGTATTAACTGTATGATTGAGTCTTGTACTTTTTAATTGACGATGCTTTGGCTGGCAGTCCATCTTGACACCAAAGACATTCTCCTTCGATACAATGTCTCCTAGATATTTAAGTTCTCTATACATCTTAATTCTTGGCAATTCCTCATTTTAATAACTTACTCTTTTAGCAAAGCAGTTCTTTCTGTCCTGTTTCACTTGTCATCTTGCTGTATGCATGCTTTCAGTCCAGATTCCCTCGCACATATCAGAAACTTTTCTTTCGCAACTACTGGATTGGTGGAGTTCTCCCAGATAATGCTATATTATCGCAAATGCCAAGTTTTGAGTTAGACATTTAAATATTTTTCCTACTGGCTTGGTGCATATCTTCTTGATCATTCACTCCAGGACCTAGTGGAAGGGATTTAACCTTGACTTCCGAAAGTTTTGCTCATAGCTTTACAGATAAGTTATTCATACCAAAATTTTTTTTGGATTGCCTAAAAATTGGAAGCACCAAAAAAATTATTTCTTGTATCTGTACAAAACTCTGAAGTATCTGCTTGAAATCCATAAATTCACCGAGATTGATGCTGATATTTATTATTTTTTTACTTTCCCTTACCTATATATGAAGTATATAATAAGGGGAAGTATTGCGATCGTGAAAATTTTCGAATTCGAGTTTTCGACGGAAATACACGTTTTAAGGTCTCCTTAGTCCAAATGACCAAGTCTCGCAAAATGGTCTGTGTGTATGTGAACAGTCTAGCTCAAACGAAAAGTTGTACGATACTGAAATTACGTATTTAAGGCTGGCACATGCATGTGATGTTACAGCAACATTTTCGCCAAAATCGATTAACCGGAAGTGCCACTTTATATAATCAATTTTACACTTTTTTACAATTTTCTCGAAAACGGTTCTAACAATTTTGTTGAAACTTGCCTAAATTATTCTTCATAAAAACCTTTAACTTTTCATATATGTGGTACATCACCGAGGAAATGCAGGGAAAAAAGTTATGATGAAATGAATATTTTATTTACGCATAACTTCAAAAGCGTACAATTTATGGTAAATTATCTATAGACTTGTAGGAAAAGTAATTAAATTATCTAAAAAACAAAAAAATAATCATCAAAATCGGACCAATAATAGCAAAGATACAGCGCATCGGACTAACCGGAAATGGTAATTATATCACGGATATTACAATTGTTTACAATTTTCTCGAAAACGGCTCTAACGATTTTGATGAAACTTGCCAAATGTCTTCTCCGTAAAGCCCTTTAACTTTTCATTTATGTATTATATCAGGGATTTTACAATTTTCTCGTAAACGTCTCCAACGATTTTGATGAAACTTGCCTAATGTTTTCTCCTTAAAGACCTTTAACTTTTCATTTATGTAATATACCACCGAGGAAATGCAGCGAAAAAAATTATGATGAAAAGAATATTTTATTTGCGCTTAACTTAAAAAGCATGCAATTTATAGTAAATTATGTATATATTTGTATGAAAGGTTATTAAATTATCTAAAAAGCAAAAGAAGAATCATCAAAATCGGACAAGTATTAGCAAAGATACAGTGTATTTTACGAGGAGCACAAGACCCTAGATCTGAAAGGAGACGGATGCGACCGAACCTTCTCCCACCAATCTTTTATAAACAATATACTCTGTAATAAAGTAATTTAAGAATATAAAAGCGGAAATTAACTTGATAATTTCTACTTTCATATTATTTAATGGAAAGAAAATATTTCCATGAAACCTAAACCGAAACTTTTACAATATATTTGCAACTTGACGAAGTTTAAATATATAGGTAGTGTACAGAATTGTTGTACTAAAATGGTTTAAAAAACTGTTTTATTGTACTGAAGTGAGTGAAGAAGTGAATGCTGCTGGGTTTATTTCAAGCATTGTTTATGTGAACTTTTTAAAATTATATTAAAAAGATAATTATTATAGGACGGTAAGGGAAAGTTGTGTAATGCGCGCACTGCACCAGATTTTTTAAGGATCCGATGGGCCAAAAATGTAAGCTTTTTGTTTCACCTCTTTTGTCTAAATACCAACCATACAAGACACTCCCTTATTGGCAAGACAATTACTCTTTTGAGTACAGTCCAGTTAAGTTTTATTGAATTCAAAGTATCCTGACCAAAAGTTTTCTAACTGCCAGTAAACTGTTCTCTCTCAATCACTGTCACCGCTACTATAATCAAATTAATAGTTACTTCATAGCACTTTTTAAATTAATATAGAATCATTATGTGAATTTTCAAAGAATTCTTGGTTACAATTGATACATTTTTTCCTGAATTGTCCTCGTCGATACTGACTGTATATAAAGCAGAGAAGAGCTTTAATTTGGTATACATAACAATTATGTTATAAGACATTTAATGAGGTGGGCAAAAAAAAAATTAATTATAACTGATCAGATAGTGTATAGTTAAGTGTAATGTAAACAAGTTCTATTTTCTCACGATTAACTTCTTTTGAACCTTATAATTATTTAGTAAAGTGAGGGCATTCTTCTGATAGATGATTTTAAAAAACCCACCATCCATTTTGAACCATTGCATGGAAGTACCAGAAGTGTTTTTCTTGAATCATTGATTGCTCACTCACTAAAAAGAGCTCTAGTTCTTTGAATCAAATCATGAGCAAATCGCTCATCTATATTCAAGATTTTAGTTTATAAAGTTCATTAGTTTATAAATGCGAGTATCAATGTTTTTAATTAATCAAAACATTTCAATGAATAATTCATCATTTAGCAGTACTAAATTGCAGGCTCTTCCTTTACTCTGCCTGTTGCTTATATTATTATGCCTAGACCTTAAAATTTTTATACATTCTGAATCAAATAACTTTAAATAAAATTTATTTTAAAAAAAATGACTACAGAAATGACACTATCTTATAACCCTACCCGTCCTAAGGGAGGGGATGTACTTGCTTATCTATTTAGGTGTGTTGTTGGTGAAGTTGATGTATATGAATATTAAAACTTGATGGTAATAGTTGGGTGCTTTCCTCACCAGAATGAAACTGAAGACTTCTAATAATTAATTAATTTACTTTCTGTATGTTTTTACCCTCATTAAATACTATAATTTTTAAGTATTTTGAGCTCAAATTGTTTTAAAACATTCATGGGATCTCAACGAGTAATTTGACCCATCAATCGTTAATACCTACTAACGGACTAGTTAAACACTGTACTATCCTTGTGGTTATGCCGTACTTGGGTAATAAATTTGATTTTGTTTTTATTAATCACTTATTCATTATAAAAAATATTAATTATTTATGATTTATTTCATTACTTTTATATTCATTTAATTTAAGATCAGTAAATTGAAAATTCTTGAGATTGATATATTTATTAAAGTAATGTGTAAAAACATGTAAATATTTACAAAGATATGTGATACATATATAAGTGAATGTAAATATATTTATGTAATTTGAAAAGTTTTAACCTTTTTTAAAAGCATTTTAGAAAATTTCGATTCCTATTTTCAGAAGAACTTTCATTAGCCTATTAGGGCTCGCTTTTCCAACAAAAACGTATGTTTCACTTTTTTTATGAAATAGAAATTATATTTATGTTTTTTTAAATATAATTGAATTTATAAACATATAAAACTTAAGAAAAACTTTTTGTTTAATTTTTAGCATAATTATGAATCCATTTAAATCACATAATTAAAGTTACGAATTTCTATTAATATTATGCAATCTAATTTCGTATCAATTTGTTGAGAACAAAATCTTCTCATTGTTAGGTTAGGTGTGAATATAAAAGTATATAACTGGTAAAATGAAGTAAAAGGGGATCAAAAACATTGTGGATAAGCAGATTTCTGGTGTAATTTACAAAATAAAGAATAATGAATCCATCCATTGTTATTCATACATGATGAATGGAGTTATTTTATTTTTTTTTTATTATAAAATAAAATTTGCTCATGCCTGTACTGCAATGATGGTATGATGCATGTTTTTATTGACAAAAATCCATAAATATATTTGCTTTCTTGTTGTTTATAGTAGCATTATTTATTGGCTGCAGTTTTTTTTTTTTTTTTGTTCAAAATTGCTTCTTTTTATTAATACCCTGGAGAGTTTTTTATACTCATAAAATTTATCATATTTACATAATCCCACAGCATTATCCTTAAAGAATTATTTAATAATCAACTATCTTGCTCTATAGAAATTAATTAAATCTGTTCAATTTATGATTATTTTTGTACACTTTGATTGTTATGAAGTGATGGATAGTCCATTAATTATTTTATTAATAGTTCCAAGTTCCCTTGATTTTTTTTCTATCCTACCCTGGTTTTCTCTCATATAATGAGCTTTTCTTAGTTATTCCAACTTCCTTGACTTTTCTATTGTATGTATATGCTTTAGTTTTAAGTATTTATTGTTTATTTAAAATTAAGATCTTTACTTTTAATGTTTTATTTATATTCTGTGATTGAATGAGTAAATTCTAGTGAGATTCGTGTACAGTAGACTCCTAAAATTGGCTGTTTAGTTAATTAAATAATGGGTAATCCTCCCTGGTAACTAATCTAGACCCTACTCCAACAAAGTTGAAGTCACTAATCAGAATAGGTTTCAGTCTGCTAGAGAGATGTTTTGATTTTCTACAATGATTTATAATTCTTTATTCCCATCTAAAAGTCCACCTTAGCTTTCATTTCTATTCTATTCAGTTCCTACCATTCTCCCTCCATTATTATGTTGTCAGTTAAATTTAGACAGTTGTAGACAGATCACAGTCTTCAACTTCCGCTCGCTCTTGAGATTAAGAAACTCCTAATTGAATCCTTGTCAGTGGAGATTGGAGAAATAGCAGTTGTATATCTTTTTAATTAAAACAATCTCTTGCAAGAAGTGATATAACAGTTTCCCTTTGATGAAAGGCTCGTATCATTGTCCAAATGCATTGATAGAAACCACCGACCTATATTGATTTATGGCTTGTTGTTTTGCAGCTCTTACTTTTTTATTCAGGAGGGTTGACATCTATTACAAAAGATATATAAAGAATAGATATAGGTTCCCTAATAAATTTTATGGATAGAAAAGTTGCAATTTTTTAATCATCAACATTCATAAGTATGTAGTACATTGTTTAGGTTTAAAGAGAAAAAAACTAAACAATGAAAGACAATTTTATTTTAAATATTGAGCAAATTATGTATTATTTAATTATATATTTAAGAATGTCATGTGCTAATTAATATACATATGCTTTATGTATGTATATAAGAATGAGAAGAGCGATTTTTCTTGTTTTGGGGGGCTAAGTATCTTGTAATATTTATGTAATTTTTTTTTTTAATTATTTCATATTTATAAAAGTGGTGTCTCACTTATGCGAAACTCACTTATACAAAGAAATTCTCATTCCCCAGCGGGATTCCATTTAGTCCAACGTTGATTTCCATGAATCATTATGGTGCTTCCGGTCTATTCCACTGAATGTCAGTGACGCATCCCCTTCAGTTCACAAAATTCTCTCACTCACTTAATTTTGTCAGTACCGAAAGTCATTTTGTAGTGCACGCACCACCCTTTATCAAAAATTTATTCTATTTTAAAATGAATACAAAAAGAACGAAACATTTTCTAGAAGAAAGAATTAAAAGAAGTTGATGACAAACCAAATGAGAAAACAGCTGTGGCAGAACCTTTACTTCCATTTTCATGGAACCACAGAAGTACCTTTTAAATATTTTGTAGAATTGGACAACAACCTGGCTGTCTGTGGATCCCAAAGTGACCAGGAAATTATAGCTGAAGTCAGCATGGAAAAAGCCGAAGGAATCTTAAACAATACCAATTCCTAATTTTTAGATGACAAAGAGTCAGTGGGACTACCAACATTTATCCAAACGGTATCTATATTCAAGGTAGTGGAGCGTTTCGTCTTTAAAATAGTAAATGATAAAGATTCATACATTTTTGTTGATTGTGAAAGAGTTTGACACAATCTAGTTTATTAAAAAAATATGGTTATCGAATTTTTTAAGCTTAATTAACGTGCCTACCTTGTTTTTACCTTATTTCATTTGATTTTTTGTTTTTTTATTTGAGAATTTCGAGTTCTTTTCTTCTTTTTAAGTGTGTATAAGAAATATTTTTAATATATATATCTGCTTAACATTTTTCAATTATTTTTTATAAGATTTTAAATTCTTTGGTGTAAAAGTGAATAATTGTTACATGTATTTTTTTGCTAAGAATTTTTTTTTATTTAAAAAAAAAACATAAAATCTGTCCCTATTCACTTATACTAAGTATTAACATAAAAGAAGAATTTTCCCTTTCTCCTGTTATTTGTACATGTGAGACCTCCACTCTAAACAACTGTAATCATATGTATTGAACTAAAAAAAATGCAAACAATTTTGTTCAATATAGAGATATTTTATTCAACAAGTTTCAATATACAGGGTGCCCAATTGGCTCAAATACATCTAATGGGCTAACGGATGATCTAATAAAAAAATACCAGAGGATAAAGCCATAGATCTACTTCTATAGTTTCACTAACTGCTATTGCTTTTTAACTTTGACGCGATATGTGTGGTTGATGCATGGCATGAAAAGCTATGAAAACTCCGCATATTGCTTTTCATTATCTCTAAAATTGAAGGATTTACACCTTTTTAGAATCTAGTATTCACAATATCATTATTATTTTTCAGCCACCTCATAAACTGGAATCATGGAGACATGATATCTCATTTTTATGTTGTTTTTTTATTGTCTTATAAATATTTCCAAACCTGTATGTGTAATATTTTTTGTGAAAAATACAAAAAGTTATTTCTGAAATGATGTTTTCTAAATTATGAAAGGGTAATTTATTTTATGAACTCAAAATGTTTATCAATTTAACAATAGAAACATTTTCTCTCATTTCAGTCATGTTTTGTATCTAATGTTTCACTGTTTTGTAGTATAGTTTTCCTTGATACTGATTTGTTGGAACCTCCTTACTTTATCAGTAATGTTCTGTCATCCTTAAGACCCTTTTTTCTCCTTGCCATGATTTGCGTATTATACTCAATGCATTAAAGATAGTGTTCAATAATCCCTAAGAGCCTTAATTACCTTAAGGTGATGGATTAAGTATAGGTGATTCATTTGCAGTCAGTTGCTAATACATACATCACTTTAACTAGTCATACCAACTAGAGACATGGGAACGTGCCGGGATTCCGAAGATGAATCTCATGAAGCAATTCATACACAAGGCAGCCATAGTCAAAGTGGGAGAAAATGAGGGAGGATACTAGGAGCTGACGGAATTTAGGAGGTATATAATCTCAAAATCTTTGGAGCGATTTAAGTAAGATAGCAATGGACTTTCGGGTGATTTGGGAAATGTGATTATTCCAGGGCAGGTGTTGATCAAAAATTACTCCTAGGTTTCTGACAGTGGTATGAAAGTGGATTGGTAGGCGGTTGAGGTAGAGTAAGGGATAATAAGAAAAATAGATGCTTGGAACTGACGAGGATGGCTTGGGTTTTTTTTCACTTCAGCCTGAAATCATTACGTACTGCCCATGAGTTGAAACAATCTAAATCTTCTTGTACCTTTCGGGTAGCCTCAGGCATCTCAATAGGATGGAAGGATTTGTAAATTTGAAGATCATCAGCATATAAGTGATATTGTGAATGCTGAATGAAATCGGGGAGATCATTAATATAGACTGAGAAAAGGATTGGTGAGAGTGAGGATCCCTGAGAAACACCATGTGTTAGTAGGAGGGGGGAGATAGGAGGCTTATTGGGGATTATAACTGCTTGGGAGCGAAGAGATAGGAAGGAAAGGAACAACTTTAGTAGACTATTTGATATGGAAAGATTTTGGAGTTTGGAGAAGAATATTAATTTTCTGTTGGTTTATAGAGGATTAGAGATCTTGGGTGATTTTAAACTAGGCAGGTTGGTTGGAATACTGTGATCGGAAAGCAGACTGGAGAGCTTTTTGCTTTGAGGAGAGCTTTTTGCTCGAGGAAGTTATTAACAAGCAGGTGTTATTATCAAGCCGCACGTCAACTGCACATATCACATCAAATTCATAAAGCAATAGCGGTTGGTGAAACTAAAGAAGTAGATTTATGACTTTTCCCTCTATGATGAATGAATGATAGGAATATCATCCTGTGAATGATTACATATTTATGAAGATCACACTAGAATTATTCTCCAAACTTGAAATTACACTCTGCCTTTTTGTTTCAAAATGGCGGCTGATTAAAGATTTTAACCTTTAATCCAGCCGTTTATAGCGATTATCTCAAAAACTATAATAAATAGGAAGATAATGAAAATTAACATTCTTAAAGGAAATACTACCAACTTTAATTTTGGGTAGGATATGTTTTTTTGTACGATGCATCGTTTTTCAGGATATTAGTGAAAAACCCAAGAAAGGGCCCAAAGCACTTCTTTTTTTTTGTTAATGGTCAATTGAAAGGTAATAAAATTCCCTACAAAACTAAACAAATCATCGATATTGGACCATTATTAGCTGAGATATAGCGTATTGAACTTTTTAGACTAACTTCCAGGAACTACAGGCCAGCATAACCATAACCCTTGGCTTTCTGAGTTTTCAGTTTGTGGATTATTATTTATTGTATCATATTATTAATAAATCTTTCTTGCATCTCTCTCCACTTCATCCATCCTTCACTTCTACCAGTTTCTTAGTCTTCCCCTTCTTCTTTTCTCACTGATGTGCGCCTCCAACATTTTCCTCCCTACCATTTCACACTCCATTCTGATACTTATCCTGTCCATCTTAGCCTATTTCCTTTGATAGTGTTATTTTCGAATACTCAGTGTACGGCAATTATCTTGGGACTAATACTAAGTTTCCGCTCCATAGGTCTATAATTTTAATTTTGTTGCTTTAGATAACTGTTGAGCTTTGTGAAGTTACAGTTTTACATAATATACTTTATTAAATTATCTAAAGCCTTACTATTTGGTATTATTTCCCTTTTATTTTTATGTATTTTATTTCATAGCTTTATATTTTTTACAATAAACTTTTAATATTTTGTTCTGCTGCATCATAATTTTATTTTGTTTGATTCTCTCACTTGTAGCTTAGACTAGCTTTTAGAGTGTGTTGCATGTGTGTTGTAGCCCACGGAGGTAGTGGCCACCACCAGATGATTGGAAAGGCATCTACCCTCCCGCCGATGGTGTCTCCGAGGTATATGGTAAGTAGTTAGATTTAGTCCTATCTAACAGACCCTTCCCCAATAGATATTGTTCACATTCTGTTACAGTTGTCAGTTCATTGAGGCAGGTTCCTAAGCCTGGCTACGGCCTTGCTCCGAGGTCTCATACCTTCAGTACGACCACTGTAAGTCCCTAGTCATTATAAAGTGTGCCCTTCCTTTTCTTTTTTTTTTCTTTATTTGCTTTTCCTATTTAAAAAAAAATATATATATATATGGCTGTTCTAGCCTGTGAGCTATTGCTATACGTTGCTTCGTTGCAAATTTCATTTTGCAGGTGCTTTTTGTTGTTTTTGAAGTCTCTCAGCAGTTGCTGTCATTTTACCTTATTCTTTTTGTATTTTAAAATAGTTGGTTACATTTCTATTTCATAGCTGTTTGAGTATTTTGTTAGACTATAAATAATCAATCATTTGTGTATTTCCAAGGAATGCATTATTTTTGTTCAAATTTTCTAATTTGAATATCCACACATTTTTATTGACTAATTACTATACTGATTCCTCTCTTGTTGTTTACGCATTAAAAACGAATTGTGATTCAACAAAGCTCAAAAGAGGCAAGATAAAATAATCTTTAGCTACCTATCTTTAGAAGGTCGATATTGTTTACTTTCTTTTACCAGGTGTGTAAATATGAAACTGGAATTTTTCATTTAAAAATAATCATTTATTAATTGAAAATTATGAAAAATATTTTATTCGAAGTATTACCCATCACTAGCTATACATTTTTCCCATCTGTCCGGCAATTTGTGGATTCCATTCCAAAAAAATTGTTGCTCTTTTGAGGAAAACCAGTCATCGAGCCATTCTCGTACATTTTCATACGAATCGAAGCGCTGCTCAGCAAGTGCATGACCCATCGATGCAAATAGGTGATAATCGGAAGGAGCTAAGTCTGGTGAATAAGCCGCATGAGAAAGTATTTCTCAACCAAACATTCCAATTGTTTCCTTGACCACTTTTGCTGTGTGTGATGGTGCATTATCATGCAGCAAAATCGCCTTGTGTTGCCTGATTTGGTACTCTGATCATTTTTCACGCAAAGCTTGATTTAAATTAACCATTTGTTGTTGGTACAGCTTAGTATCAACGGTTTCGCCAGGTTGCAACAGCTCATAATAGATCACACCCTTCTGATCCCACCAGATACAAAGTATTGTCTTTCTTCCATAGGTTTTGGTCTTGCAGTCGATGTCGATGGTTTGCCTGGAGTTACCCATGATTTTCCAAAATATATCCATTTTTCATCGCCAGTCACAATTCAATGAAGAAATGACTTTTTTTTGTATCTGGCGAGCAACATTTTGCAAATGGTTTTACGATTTTCCTCCTGCCTTTCGTTCAACTCATGTGGAACCCATTTGCCAATCTTTTGAACCTTTCCCATGGCTTTCAATCGAATGGAAATGGCATCTCGTGTCACACTTAACTGATCTGCGAGTTGTTGTTGGGTTCGAGTGTCATCCTCATCCAACAATGCTTGCAATTCACTGTCTTCAAATTTTTTCGGTGATCTTCCACGTGTCTCGTTTTTGTTGTTAAAATCACCACTTTTAAATTTTTTGAACGACTCAAAACACTGTGATTTCCCAAGAGCATACTCACCGTAAGCTTCAACAAGCATTCTATGGGATTCTGCTGCTGCTTTCTTTAACTGGTAACAAAAAATCAATGCTGTCCGCAAATCGTAGTTTCCAGGCACAAAATTCGACATGTTTACTGTTGTTTCATAAAATACACTGTTTTTGATCAGATGAAACTGAATTGTGAGTTGAAACACCTTCACAGATGATAACAAAACAAAATGGTGCCCCCAGCGGGACTTCACGGCAGCTAAATTTACAGCTAGCGCTTTCTATTGGCAAATTCCGGTTTCATATTTACATACCTGGTACAGTTGTCTGATAACTGAGGCAGGTTCCTAACTTCTATCATAGGTTTATGCTGGTTTGTTAGTAGACCACTTTTGTCAGTTTTTTTACACACAACTCTTATTTGTATTTTTTAAGTAGCTATTTTGCTCTCAAGGCCATGTAGATCTGTTTCAGACCTAATTCTTAAGGGAAACATTCTGATGGAATTGAAACTTCCAACTTTGTTTTAGGCTGCAACTTAACTCACACTTAGTAGTTTATCAGTTATTTGGTAAGTGAGACAAATGATAATCAACCAGGATTTCATTCTTCGTAAATTTTATTTATTTTCAAAATTAGGACTGCAATACTTTTTTCTTAGGAAATAATTGCTGTTGTTCACACAAGGCTTGGTAGACCCTGTCCTCGGGATTAAACTCCAACATTGTTCTTGATTCTGGTCACTATACTAATGAGGCAGTAAATGATATGTTTCCATAATTTTCTAAGATATGATAATAACCATGGATCTTTATTGAGAAGTCGCTTTTTAAGTAATGAATGTTAAATACTTAAGATATAAGGACAGGTGTTAGATTCATATTTGCATTATCCATCAAGCTTCTAAACCATTTTTATATTTTTACTTTGGTTTTTTTTGGTGTTGCATGCATTTTAAGAATTGGTTAGGTTGTCATGGCAAATGACGAATATTTTGAAAAATTAAATAATTTAGGTTCAAAAACATATATTCTCATTTGTATTAAATATAATACTTTATGCTGGCAATTTACTGAAACATCTTAAACATTTCATGTCTTTTGCAAGATTTATATCTGCCATTTGGGTAGCTTGCAAGTTAGTACCGTTCTGTCACTATTTATCTGAAGCCCCCTCATCATAAGTTCGATTGTTCTTTTCATAAAACTTCATAATTTTACCCCATCAGTTTTCTGAAAAATGCTTTCCATGTGATTTCAGTTCTCATGCTATTGCATTTATTATTATTTTTTATTTATTTTTACTGTTTTGTTCTTTTTATAAGTAATTTTTACTTTCCTTTCCTCTTATTTTTAAACATATTATATTAGCTCTGCTTTTGTGCACATTTATATTTATGTCCTTATGTGCATTTCATTTTTTATAAAATTAATTATTTATTCTTGTATAATACTTCAAAGATTTGAAAATATTTCCAATAATTTTTTTTTTTTTTATCAGATACAGTCAAATCAATTTTATTAAAATTTTATTGGAAGGTTCCTTGAAAAAAAAAATCTTTAGAAAGATTACAATTTTTCATCATTTACATAAATATGTAATAATTTGTCTTGTATTGTTTGAAGAAAAACAATTTAATGATAAAAAAATTGTGTATGTTCAACATTATTTAAAAATATTGTATTTGATAGCAAAATTTTAATATATAACGAATTTTCTTAGTTTTGGTTGAAGTAGCTTCCAATTAATGCCTTTTGGGATATATAATGCAGAAATTGTTTCAAAATACATAGTGCACAAATTTATTTAACTATAAAAAACTTCTTATTTATGAAATCAATTTTAAGTATGTCACAGTTTAAAATTCATCCATTGCTTATTTTATCATTTCAGATTTGATTGTCTCATATTCATATTAAAAAATTTAAATTTTGAAAATTTTCACATTAAAAATCTCATATTTTAGATTTATTTTTGATAATGAACTTTCAATTTTTAATTATGGCTCAGTTCATGGATTGTTATTCGTCAAGAAGACAAGCTGACTAATTTTAAAAAATTTACTTGTAAAAATGTACATAAAATATTTTATAATGATTATTTTTTTTTTGAGGATCTGCTTTGGATAATCAACATAAAGTAAAACTATTAGTTTGTTTTTAATTTTGGTTCATGTTTTATCATAGAAATTTAAGGTTCCTGAAAAAAAAAATTATATATTAAGATATAAACATTGAAAATACTGAGATTTGTTCTATTTGTTTATTTAGCATTATTTTTGACATTTGTAAATAATTTGTTACGAATTAAAGAAATATTAATAAGCTGATTATATTTCAGGGTGATTTTTCCTACAGTGGGCTTGGAGACAAAGCTCCTAGTACTGACTTCAGTAGTGCTAAATCAGATGGTATAAATAAATTTATATATAATTAATTAATAAATGAGTTTAATAAAACTTATTCTATAGTTAATATTTTTAATTATCAGTTTTAATGCATTATCTAATTTTGTTACAGTTTCTGCTGGATCCATATCAGAGGTAGATAGAGCTACTATGGTAATTTTATTGATTATTTTTTTAATAATTTCTAAAACCTTTATGCCTTGAATTCTTATAATATTCTGTTATATATTTGATGGTACTTATCACTTCTGTCATTTTGTAGGGTCACGCTTAGTTAAGTTGTGAGCAAACATTCTGCATGCAAATATTTTAGAAAACTAATTATTAATTGTAATTTTTTAAAAATATCAAACCCTCTCTGAGAGGAGGAGGAGAGGATATACTACTAGGATTATGAAAGTAATAATAGAAATTTCATCAGAAGTTAAATACCAAAGATTATCACAAAATGATAAGTGAACTTAAAAAAAATGTCACTCACTTTATTTTGTATAAAACTGCATATTCGTGAAACTATTACTAAAAAATTCAACTGCAAAAATAAAACTTTAGGTGAAATAACTACAGCTTAATTTAAATAAGTTTTATATTTTGAAAAGTTATTTCTTGATCCCGAACTGTGAGCCTTTTTAATATACATGTGTCGGTTGTTTTATTCTCTCTGCAATATGGGCTTTCCCACTGATTTGTTCTGCCAGCAACTATTTGCATTGAAACAAAAAATCTAATTGATGAGTGAATTTTTCTGTTGCATATTGTTTTAGTTTTTTTTGTGATTTATTTTGATAAAGATGAGACAACAATGCTTTCATCTGAAAATTATGTTATCGATCCGATAATTATCAGTCTTAAGAACACACAATAGTAACCTAACCAAACATCTCACTTTAATATTGTTGCGTCATATCTTTATATGGGTGAATTTTGAACTTTAAACGCTAGTTTGATTTTTACAGTAATTTTAATCTTTGGATTTTGCACATTTCTTTTGAACCTATTTATATTGTATTGCATTGGGATCTGTGATTGAATTAGTGTTTCGGACTTTAACTTTGATTTTTATTAATGTATTTCTCATTAATTCTTTTAAATATTAATTAATTAGAAATCAGTCTGATTTGATTAATGGCAATAAAGACAACATAAACAAAGATGATAGGTGAAGATTATAAACATCAGTACTTGGAATTTAATATTTAAAAAACCTGTAGCATGTAGAGTGTAGAGTTCAAGTTCTTGATAAGAAAGTACTATTTCTTGACCAATGGTAATCAAGGAGGTGATCTGACCAGGATCACATTCAACTGCTATATTTTTTTCCGCAACCCATTGAAGGATTAGATGTAACCACTTTAAAGAGGCTGGGTGTATCCTAGGAAGATCTCCCAACCCCAAAGTCAATTCATAGTTAATATAACTGAATAAATAATAATCAGTCATAGACCACTCTACACGATCAAACTGTTGTAGAACAAATGACTGTTGTGAAATTTTGTTGATGGGCGTAGGATATGGTTTGATGCAACTGTTGAGATGAATTGGTCATGACAAACAATTTTAGCATCAGTTGTGCTAAATGAACAGTTGTGCCTGACATCTGTCACATTATTGGATTGTCTATTTTGTACTTAATACTTTTGACATAAGATCATGTTTTATCTAATCCCAAAACTTCCTAACCCAATTAAGTTTTAAATTGACTTATTTTGCCTAATTTATTAAATCTACCTTTTATTTTTAAGAGATAATTTTTGCCCTTCTCAGAAAATCTTTGCAAAAAATAAAAAAGTAAAAAATGCTTCATAAGGTTGTCAAAGTTCTAATAAATATATATAGTTTCATTAAAATCATTAGCTTCTGTAGGTTTACTTGTGAGTTTTTTAGCAAAGTTTTTCCACTATGCAAAATCATAAAAACTAGTCCTCTCATATATTTATAACAAAGTTGTTGCACAACTATGCTTTCAGTGAAAGATCAGAAACACAATTTGAATAAATTTTAGTAATTGTTCAGATTGATTTTTTTTTTTCTGCCAGTAAGTTTTTATTATGAAAAAATAACGCTTTTTAGCTTTATTATCTATCAAGAGGATTTTAGCAACCTTACTTAAAATTTGATCTATTGATATGGAGATAGGTTATTATTTGGAATTGTAGTGATTTTTAAACAGTTATATATATATATATATATATATATATATATATATATATATATATATATATATTATTTTTTTTTTATTTATTTATT